>CM054998.1:3118875-3190935 GCA_029030765.1 Salix suchowensis
AATATATTCCTAACATGGTATTTACGAGTGACTATTATGCTCTGTGGCATCTATGCTTTTTTATGATTGTTGGCATGCCATCCATTGTTTTTTTTTAGATTCCAGGTCTCAGCTTTTTTTGCTTATTATTTCGCAGAGTTATCACTCAAGTAGGGGGGAAAGGTTGTCCTTGGGAAGAGGAAGGACTCAACCACAGGCAAATCATGGTCAGCTGCATAAATATGCCCATGAAAATGGTTCGCCTACAACTTTGCAGGAGAAGAATCTCTCTGAACATGGCCATGATCTTTCAGAGGCTGAATACCCGCATCTTGGTAATGGGAAGCCTGTGCCACTAGAGACCCACCATTCTTCTTACCCTTCTGTATGGGGATCTTCCAATGCCAATGGTTCCTCCCGTGCATTTGTGAGAACTGATTGTGGGTCCCAGGGCCTTCAGCATCCTGAAGGGCCTCCCTCCACGTCAGATTTGGGTATGTCATGCCTTGGGACCTCAGCCACAAGCCCTGTCGCAGCAGCAGCTGAGGACCTTGGAATTTTAGAAAATGAGCAAGAAAGGTAACTAGACTTTCCTAGAATCTGTAAATTTTCATTTTCTATAAAAAAAAAAAAGAGAGGATAATCAAGGGTTTTTCATTTTCAATATTTTTTTCTTTATAGAAGGGGGTACTGTATTAATACCTCATCATTTGGTTTTTAGGGCTTTATTGCAGCAGTATCATCTTAAAGACAATGCTGATTTTCCTCCTCTGACTTGAAGGATTTTGAAGCATAGAATAACTGAAGATAACGAGTATAACTGTAGATTCTAATGACTATCCAAGATTCGGTGAAGACTGCTGCTTTGCTTCTCTTCTTCGCCTTCGTTTTTGGGGATTGAGGTCATTCTAATGTGCAAAATGACTATTTTTGTCAGCCATGATGGTTTTCTCCTGACTCTGTCTAACACAGGCTTCTGTTTCTTAGATTTTGTGTTTTCATTTAAATGTTTGTAGGGATTTGGAGGTAGAGTCTAACAGAAAAGGTTTGTGTAGATATCTTTTCAGTGAATATAGAAACATCCGCATGTCGATTGTTGATGATAAATTTCAGCTTTGCAGTGTAGACTAGTGGATATCTGAATACAAATTTTGGTCTCCCATCAGAGGAAACTTCTGAATTTGCCTTGTAAATACCCCATACCAAAGACCTAGAACATGGAGAACTGTTGGTCTCCCAGCACAAGTAAAAAAAAACTTAATCTTTTGAATCTATGCTTTTTGGTGGAATTAAATCCTCTGGGTCCTGAAAATCTTCCAAACTCTTCTTGTCAAACCATCCCCACTCACAATCTCATTTTTTTTAATAGTGGCGAACTTGGATCTAGGCCAGATTCTGTGTGATAAATCATCCTTAATTAGTGATGGTTACTGATTGTAGATTATTTAGAATATATAATATAGCCAAATAATCTATAATTTCTTTTTATATTTTTTATTCTGAACACTAACTAATCGCAATAACAAATTGAAATGGTTTTGGTAAAAAAAACTGTATTGCAACTTGTAATTATCATTATTAAAAAGTATGTATCTTTAAGTAATTTAACCCGCCTTACAGGAATATAGTTTGAAAAATAATAATTTGAAAAGCAGAAGAAATAATTCCTCCAATATATATACAGGACAGGTATGTTGATATATAAAAAAAATTAAAAAAAGAAAATCAAGAGCTCAGATGCGCTCGCTTTCGTCCGATTATGATCCGACGGTAGTGATAGACCCTATCATCACGTAGAGCACCAAGGTCATCACAGCTCAGGACTTGCACCAGCCGGGAATCGAACCCGGGTCTGTACCGTGGCAGGGTACTATTCTACCACTAGACCACTGGTGCTTGCTGGTTGCTTTCCCCAAACTTATATATATGTACCTTTTCAATATCAATTTTCCTGATCTTTATTTGAGCAATATATTATGATCATCACTACTAAATGCCTATCTGAAAATATGGTTGAGGTTGTTTTTAAAATTTTTTTTTTTTTAAAATATATTAAAATAATATTTTTTATTTTTTTTAAATCATTTTCAATATCAACACGTCAAAATAATATAAAAACTAAAAAAATTAATTTTAAATTTTGCTGAATTTTGAGCAATATATTATGATCATCACTACTAAATGCCTATCTGAAAATATGGTTGAGGTTGTTTTTAAAAATGTTTTTTTTTAAAATATATTAAAATAATATTTTTAATTTTTTTAAAATTATTTTTTATATCAACAAGTCAAAATAATCTAAAAACATAAAAAAAAATTTAAATAAAAAATAAAAATATTTTTTTAATTTTTTATCATTTTTTTCAAAATTACTTTCCAAATACATTGCCAAACCTCCCCTCCCTGATCATTGATTCCATAATCACACTTGTGATTAAAAACCTCCACCAAATAATTACTGGATTCTCCGCCTATAATCCGAGGTCCTCCATGAACGAAACCAGGTTGTGGTGGGCTCTATTGTCATGGTCCAGCCGTCATTGTGGGCCCATGTTGCCTTCCCTCCTATGGACATGAAAAGTCGTTCTGGTTGCCAATAGCTGACACGTCCTCTGTTTTTCTTCCTCGGAAACCCAGCTAATGCCCGCATGCATTGTTTCTGCATTTCATTTTCAATCCATGGATTATGTAGCATTTTTCTTCGGTAATATCCTCTCTTCTGTAGTTCTTCACAAGATAAGACAGCTGCTTACATATTTTATGATAGCCCATCCTATTTGTTTCAATTTCAATTTCAATTTTTACATCAATATTTGTTTTTTCAAAGTGAGCATCAAACAAAATTAAATTTGATTCTGTGAGACCTCGCAAGGAAACTTTCACCCGGCAACAGGAGGGTCTCCAAGCACAAGCACAAAAAAAATCTACAAAGACTAATCTCATAAAAAATAAAATGTTAAGGGATCAAATAAAAATAATAATTATTGAAGAGCAGAAAAAAAGAAGTTCCAATATATGTGAATCCACCATGAAAGCTCTCACAGCTGACAATAAATGACTGATGCTTCTTAGTGGGTTTCTTTTTCTCTTAATGATATTATAGATAAAAGAAAAACACTGCTTAAATTCTCCATTTAGAAGTGGATTTTACTTCCTTTACCACGGTGGCTGCTGTGCTAAGGTGATGTTTTAACATTTTTTAGATTATTTTGATTGGCTGATAATATTATTTTAATATATTTTATTTAAAAACACAATTTTTCTGATACTAATTGTAATTATAGGAGAACTCCAATTTGTGCTCGACTAGGTTGTCTTGTCGCGCATATACTCTGTTCTATGCAGACGACGACAGAACTTGTTTTGTGCTATGTGATGTGTTGAATCGAGGATGCTGATGGCTGGTGGCTTTGGTAAAATTCTATTTGCTAGGTCAAATGATTATGATGAGGAAGTAACACGATGGGAGTTCGTTGAAAATTTATGCAATAATGCAAGTTAATGGCTTCAGTTTGTGCTAATTAAGATTGATCCGAGCAACAGGAAAATTTCTGATTCTCTTTATGAGTGCGTGAGATAACATCTATATTTTTTGAAATTTTTGTTTTCAGACTTAATTTATTTTTGATACCTCTTGAATTCAAATCATAATATTTCACATACTTGAAAATTAAAATCTATCACTTAGGAAATTAAGAGTTTTCATTTTGTTTTTAAAACTCCATAAGATTTTAAATTGATTGTTATATAAAGACTGTCTATAAATACGTTGCACTCGATAAGATAATACTTGTTAGATCCTAGAGAATACCTTCTCGTAGATGAAATATTCTTAAAAACAATATCAGTGCATAGATCAATTTTTATATTTTTATATTTTTGTTCTTGTTCTTTGTATTTGTTTTTATTATTTATTTACAGCATTAGTATTTTACTATGAATCAAGATTGGTTTATTGAACCGTGAATTGCCATAATAAAATTCAATTGATTTTGATTTTTTTTTAAATCAAAATAATAGCTGCCAACCGATAACTTAAACCCAAGAATAAAGTTACGTATCAGGACAAGTTTTATAGCTTTTAGCACGTGTTTTTTTTTTTTTTTTGTTTATATATATATATCATCCAATAAAAAAAGAAAAAAAGAAAAAAAGTAAATGGTAAAGAGAAGTGTGCGTGGTGGGCAGCGCAGAGATGTGGTCAATCACACATTATGATGATGCTTTTTTCTTTAATCGAATTAATTAAGATAAAATATAAAGAATCAGGAAATAGGGAAAAGGTCCACAATGATTAAAAGAACTATATAATAAGAAGCAGAGGATAAGAATAAAACTATTAGTAAGTGGAAAGAATATTAAATATGAAATTGACAACGGGGGGCCCATTGCTTTATTGTCAGTCCATCGCTAAAGTGGTTTGGTGAAATGAGGTCGTGGGCATGTATGTCTTTTTATACACTTCATTTACAGCCATCCAGCTCAGCTCAGCTCAGCTCAGGAAACGAAATATTCATTTGCTAATGTGGCTCGTTATTATCAGTATATTAAGGTACCAAAAAAAAATAAAATTTTAATTAGTATATAATTAAACTTACAAATTTAATTAGCATTTTATTTTGTAGTGCCAATTTTCTATATGTTTTTCCATCAATAATTTGTAACCTGGGTGAAAACGCTGACAACGTTGTATTTAGATAGTATATAATGAACTTGTTTTTATTATTAAACTATGGAGTATACACAATCATCTAATTGAAAATGGCCCATTGGTATTAGGATATCATTTAATTAAGATAAGAATATACAACTTTGATGGTTTTGCAGGTTTATACGATTAATTATTCTAATATTAATTAAGTAGGGTCAACTTTGCTAATCCAATTAATTTGTCTTGCACATCTATGTACAATATTGTCCCTGCATGGGGTTTAATTTCAGCTAATTAGTCAATATTCTAATCTTAGAAAACATTACAGGAAAGAGTATTTTAAACAAGAATATGGGGGTGTATATTCATTTCGTGAGCAAAACCTATATAAGTTGCCTCGTGCTATAATCTGGCATTAGTTTAAGATTAAATTGCTCATGCCTTAGATAAAAAAAGTTATCATTATCAATTTTAGTCTAAATTGAGCCTTTTTAGTCTCAATTGTATCCTCGTATTTGTTTTTAAAAATAAATCCAATGATTTTTTTCCATTTAACTCTTTTTTACAATAAAACATCGAGCTTTATACAAAAAAGAATATACTTTTATTATGTGCAAATATAAGAAATCTATTTACTGCCATGTTCAGTTGCTATAAAAAAAAAATCTTGGAGGATTTAATTGAAAATCCTGTATAGTTGGGGGCTTATTTGAGTTTACGTTGATTATTTTTTAAAAAAGTTTTAAAAAACAATCCAACCATATAATCCAAACAAGCCAAGCCGTCCATATCTAAACCCATGCGTGGCCAAAAAATCATGGAGTTAATGTGGTCATCTCAGTTGCAATCATGGCATCAAAGTCAAGCTTGACATCCTCCTGAATGATAAGGAGGAGGATTCTTCCTCCTTCACAAATCTCACCTCCACAATAAATAATATAAAAATACCCACCATTTTCTTTTCTTTTTCTGTGTTTCTTTTCCTTCAAAAAGTTTCAATTACCTCGGATGATTTGGTTTGAACTAAGTTTTTAAATGGACCGCCTATTTATTTATATCAAAACTATATTGTCCCGATATATATATATATTCACATTATTTTAATTTAAAATTTAAAACAAAACTTTACCGAAGAAGGCTTTACTATGCTGCTGACAACTACCTTCATGGAAGATCACACGATGGCCCAGCATCCCATAGTTTCGTCTTTACTCATCTGCTGTCTCCTTATTTATTGAGCATCTTGTGTGAAGAAGTTGCAATCACAGCCATCTTCTTTAAGACATATTTTGCATCTCGGCTAGCTCCTCCCTCGAACATCCATTTCTCCTTTCTCCACCACCATCCAGACAAGATACCATTTTCGGGCCCTCTCGATCATCCACAAATGTCTCCAACAAAAGGTGGCCACGGATTCTTCAAATTCAGAACTCTTCGAGTCATTGCAGCTATACCTATCTAGTTACATATATTTTTCCTATGCTATATCCTTGTTGGCAAATACTGTATTTTGCTTTTCCATCCTCGGCAAAACTAGCAAACAACATTTCCATCCCCACAATACTTGCTCTCTTGTCAATTCCAAGACCAGTCCGATATTTGTTTTTTCTCTCGCTCCAAATGGTTGCTACCAAGTACGACTCAATATCTTCAAGTGGGGTTGTGGAAATGGCCTGGATCATGCTGAGGATAGACTACTCGAGACTCTTCTGGCTTCTCTTCGGTGTTTTCTCGTATGAAAATCATGAGGGAAAGCCCCGGATTTAGGGCACATCGATCTTTTGCTTAAAATTAGTTATATACCTAGCTAGCTAGCTACACACACAATATCCACGCACGTCCAAAAACCCTTTACTTCTAATCTTTTTTCCATAAAGTTTGCAATAGTTTTGTCCATAGCACAAGGATGTATCCAAAGCATGTTGAAGGGCGTCCTTTTGATGAAACCACGGCTGATCATGGCTATGTTGAAACCGATCCTACAGGCCGCTATGGTCGGGTAAGTTTTATCCTTTTGTATCATCACCATCACCATCACCATCATGTATATATATATATATATATATATATGTAATTTGCTCTACTTCATGCAATTACTTGTACAAGTTGCATTGATTCTCATAGTATTGAAAAGAAGGTTAGGGGTCTAATAGCTTGCACCTTAACCAAGTCTTCCCTTAACTCACAATCTGGCTAGGGTTCATTTAGCATCTGTGTTTGAGCTTGAGGATACTGGATTGATGTACCAAAACTTAATTAGGTTTAATATAGTACAACTTGTATTATTAGTAATTAGTCTATTGTATAAAATACATGTAATATTAATTGAGAATGTGAAGTCTGGGGAATCTAGACATGACTGCACAGAGAAATGAATTGTTTTAATTATCACACGTACATGTTTACCAGGTCAGTGCATGAATCTCAATAATTTAATAGGCTAAACCTCTTTTTTCTTTTTTTATCTGGGAAGTCACTGTCCTGATCTTTGTTTATGTTAGATTTTTTTATGGTTTTAGTCATCCCATGTCACTACTTATTGAACTAATTACCAGTTCACTAAAGATCGTGTAGGCTATGACAATTAAAGAATCTTAATTGTTTTTTATTTATTTATTTTTAGTTTAGTAGGTAATCAATGATCTGTGTTATGTTACGCAGCATAGATAGAAACTAGGATTTTTAATTTCTAAGGTTATGATCCTAAATTGTAATGAAATAGATATAGAGAAAATTCTGATTTTTTTTTTTAAAAGTCAATGATTTAATAATTTAATGAAAAAAAAAATTGTTTGTATAGAGTTAAAAATCTACCAAATCAAAAGAATCGAAAGCTAGGTAAGAAAAAAAAAACTACAATATAAAATTAATAAGAAAAATAATTAAAATAACAAAACAATATTTTATGGATCTATTTTGAAGCCCTCCGAATCCCGGATAGCTACAAGGCCTGTAAAACTTCCTAGCTAATTTGATCCAATTTAATAATCATATTTAAAGTTATTTGTCATATTATATTTTTAATGTGTTTAGACTTCTTCACGAGCTTTAACTTGTTTATAGGGTTCATAGACACCTCTGCAAACACATCATCCCTATGTTATACCTTCGGGATGGAAAAATTGTATGATTCGAATGATGATTGGCATGCATGTTTAATCCAAGATTTCAGTTTAGCTCTTCTATGAGAATGATTAACTGACTGATTGATTAATGGGACTACTGAAAAAGATTAGTGTATCCACCTATGACAAGAATTGAATGTGTTTTAAATGAATAGTTTGAAGAAGTTCTTGGCAAAGGAGCAATGAAAACAGTGTACAAGGCAATAGATGAATTCTTGGGAATCGAGGTGGCATGGAACCAGGCGAAACTCAGTCAGGTGCTGAGCTCACCGGATGATTTGCAGAGGCTTTACTCAGAAGTTCATCTGCTCAGAATCCTCAATCACGACTCTATCATCAAATTCTACGCCTCTTGGATTGATGTTCGTGGAATGACCTTCAACTTCATCACTGAAATGTTTACTTCAGGAACTCTCAGACAGTAATTTTCTACGCAATTCAAGTTTGTTTACACGGCCATGATCCTTTAACCTGATGCGTTTTATGCTAATGCAAGAACCATCTGCTGTTCTGCAGATATCGCCAAAAATATACCCGGGTGAACATCCAGGCCATAAAAAAATGGGCTCGACAAATCTTAGAAGGCCTCGTTTATCTACATGGCCATGATCCTCCAGTAATTCATCGAGACCTAAAATGTGACAATATCTTTGTCAATGGCCATCTTGGACAGGTCAAGATTGGTGATCTAGGTCTTGCAGCCATACTCCGGGGTTCCCAATCAGCACACAGCGTCATAGGTACTCATCTTTCCTTCATTGATGCATGGATCAATGTCTGCTCCGTTTGTGCTGATATCTCCACGATTCGGTGAACATTTTCAGGCACTCCGGAGTTCATGGCACCAGAACTGTACGAGGAGAATTACAATGAACTAGTTGATGTCTACTCGTTTGGCATGTGTGTATTGGAGATGCTCACTGCCGAATACCCTTACAGTGAATGTACTAATCCCGCACAAATTTACAAGAAAGTCACATCGGTAAAGCCTGATTTCATAGTAACACTAATAATTTCTGGTGAGCTGCAGCATGCCTAGCTTAATATTTTTGTTGTGCAGGGGAAGTTACCAGCAGTATTCTACCGGATTCAGGACTTGGAAGCTCAACGGTTTATTGGAAAATGCTTAGAAACTGCCTCGAAGAGATTGCCAGCAAAAGAGCTACTGCTTGATCCATTTCTGGCATCTGATGAAGCTGAACTGTCACAGGTTCCATGGATCAGACGTCAGGAGTCATTTCAGGTTGACAGGGAAATGGAGAAACTCCAACTAAACGATAATCCCCCGAGGACAGACATGATAATCACAGGGAAGCTGAACCCTGACGATACCATCTTCCTTAAAGTGAATATTGCCAATGAAGATGGTAAGGGAACATTTATCTCTTTCTATGCAAATGTTTTAACACGTCTGTTCCTCAGGATCGGAATTGTTTGTTTGTTGCTGAAAAAATATTGTTTTCATATTTTCTTCCATACTGGTGCCGTATGGCTTTAATAAGCTTTGTTAACTGGCCAGTATTTGTAGATAAGCACCCATCTGAAGTGCTTTCCCCTTCAATGTTTTATTGCAGGAAGTCCTAGGAACATATTTTTTCCTTTTGACATTTTACATGACACGCCGATTGATGTTGCAATGGAGATGGTTAAGGAGCTAGAGATTGGTGACTGGGAACCATTTGAAATTGCTGATATGATTGACGGGGCGATCTCTGATCTGGTGCCAGACTGGAAGAAATGGGACTTACCTCATACTGAATCCCACCATATATTTGATTACCAAGAAGATGATGGGCATAATCATCCATTCCACTCTTCCTCCTCATATTCATCAGCCCATTCATCCCAATCAGGACTAATGCCACATTTGCCCCAAGGTATGTCTCCCACGATGCCTTACAGCTTAGTTGTCATGTAGTTTCCTATTTGAGCCATGGATTACTTTAGCCTAATCAAAGAACTAGTTAATTATTGCTTGGCCTTGGCCTGTCTGGTGTATCTTCAGGCCCTGGATTTTGTCAAAATCCAGGGGGAATTTCTTCCTTTTATTCAAAGAAACTAATTTCTCAGAATTTTGGAAATGCAAATCAATTTTATCCAAAATAACTGGTATATGAACAATTTAAAAGGGCTACAGCCAGAACAAGCTAGGTATCCCATGTTCTTTCTGATAGGAAAATCGAATAAAGTAGTTAATTCTGGGTATGCATGGTGGGCCTTAGTTTGATGTTTAAAAATCACAAAATCATTTGGAAACGACTGCTGTTGCAGATGGTTTGTCTGAAGATACCAGCTCTCGAGGCTCTTCAAACTCAGGATCATATTCTCGCTTAAACTACATCTCTGGCGATGAGCGCAAGTTTGATTTAAGCACAACAAGAAGGGAGAAACATCTCAACACAAGGACTCAAAATTCAACGAGATTCTGTCCTCGAGACAATTCAAATTCCAATATTGGCCAGGTACTGGCGACAAATGCCTACAACCACTGCAAGGTTTTGCTGGAATCACAGTGTAAAGTTTCTAGCTCTAAAAGCAAAAGGACGATGGAAAGTCGTAGATTAACAAGGAACCGATCACTGGTAGATATTCGTAGCCAGCTACTACACCGATCATTGGTGGAAGAAGTGCACAAACGAAGATTGTCCAAGACAGTAGGAGATGTAGAGGATGTTGGTTTTCAGGAACCTGCCGAGGTTTGCAGAAGGTCGTCACAACGGACTTCGAGCAGAAGACATTAAAATTAGCTTTTCTGTATGTAAAAAATGTGTGAGAATTGATGATCTTGTTCCAGATGAAGCTATAAAGAAAATGCTTTTAAGTAGCAGCTAAATTACCCCCTACGCAGTACATGAGGAAGATTTGTTGGGCATCCATGCAAGTTGGTATGAAGAATTCTGAGGTGAAAGGTAGAGTGCTAGATACATTCGGAGTAAATATGTAATTACATGGTTTGTGTTGGATGAAACTAGCTTTTATTTGCAATGAAGTATTACTGCTTTCTTTTACTTGGAGCCATGGGAATAACTTATGCGTTTATACTAAGTTTATGCCAGTATACATTTTAGGGCTAAAGCTGAAAGGTGGAGATCCTGAGGCTGAAAATTCGGCAGAGTAAAAGCAGCAACAGTTTCCATTAATGTTTAGTCCACAGTATTTGAGTTTCCAATAATCATGCTATCAATAGTTATGGATTGCATGATGGCATTTAATATTTTGTCAATATAGTGAAACAAGTGGAAGAATGCATCGTTGACACCAAATAATGCAGTACAGCATGCTATGTTCATGTCCATAATTGCAAACCATTTACCGTAGAGATTTCACTCTTGTGTACCATCTTCAGTTCCCAATCGTTTTTTTCCATAGTGTTTTGCCGGGTGGATCCTGCCTGAATTATGATCCTCCCACCTTTTCTCAAATAATGCAGCCCTTGAGGTTTCTGACTTTGATACAACTTTGATTACGATACCATTCATATACCTTGGAGATGCCCTAACATCAGAATTTGTGGTCATCTTTCGCTATAAATTGGCTATGAAGCAACTTGGTGCTCAATAATTGTTACATTAGTAAAAATGTGAGTTCTACCATGATTTAACAGATTTACCATTGTACAGGACTATCTGTCTGAGTAAAGATTCTAATAATTCCTATCTTAGGCTAAACGTTTTCCGATACCATACCGGCACACGATGGACCTGAGTAGGAAAAGCAATGTCAAGTCTGAGAGCAGGTTTATACAGTTGAATGCCACCATTTTTCAGTTTTCTTTGAATATACAAATTTTCTAAGAGGTGTTACAGTTACAAATTGACATGTGAAAGTTAATAATCAAGTCTATGATGTTATCTTTAATAGCATGATAAAGGTTTAGCTTGAGTTAATTATGAAGGTATTCTTTACCAAAATCGTAGTGACCTCACTCAACTAACCTTATTTGAAGCTATCAATGCTTGAGGAAGTCTTGTCTATATAAAGTCAACTTTTACTCCAACCATGTCTCATACTCAAAAGGCTCATGCTCATGCAGCTGGCAATCATAGCATGTTATGATCACTTAGTCCTTCATCATGATCCATAGATTGCATTTCAGCTGATTGTTTTCTTCAGACAATCTGACAGCAACAGGAGGCTGCTGTGACAAATGTCAAATTTCGTTTGAGTTTACTCTGACAAAAACAGAAGTAAAGTGTTATGTTGTCCGTTATGGAAGGCACCGTTTGGCAGTGCTGGAGAAACACGGGTTGGCAATGCTGGCGAAACGGGCACTTGGTGGTTTTGCTTGGATTTAGAAACTGAGAATCCCCTTGAGAGGAGGCAACCTAAGGTTGGAGAAATTCTGGGAGGAAAAATAAATTGGAACTAAAATATTTCAACTTGGGAAGCCATTGATTATAGCAAAGGATAGAAATTCTCAATCAAGTATTAACATTTACAAGATCATATTATTCATGCACCTGATAATCCAACAAGATTTTACAACAAGAAGTTAGGGTCAGTCATGTCAAACCAGATTTGCTCAAATGCCTTGACAATGAAATGATGATATTCTTTTGAATTGAGTGAAAGGTAACAGGCAAGAAGGTCTTCCAAGTCCTTTGAATCCCGGATGTTGTTCTCCACAATCATCTCCATCATTGAATCCTTGAAGTCTCTCTGTGGATCAACTGAGGACATAACCACTGCAAAGCTCTCTGAAAGGGTCTTGTTTCTTGAAAATGACACACCTTTTCGAGCACAAGCCTGGATTTTCCTGCTTGCAATTCTTGGAGTATTAGCTCGGAGTTTTATCCCTGTCGAGTTCGCTGAGGACTTTCTTGCAGGAGGATTCATCTTTTGCTCTTTATGAGTCCTCATGCTTTTCCCCTTGACAATCTTGACTGAGAGAGACCTATATGCTTTTACCCCTTCCAATTTAGATGAACTTCTTCTGAACTGAGTCACTTCAGCTGCCTTGTCGTTGAATTTTGCTGGCTTTGTCAATATACGAGGAAGCTCTAGCTCAGGGATCCTGCCAAACCCTTCAACCTCCTTGATTTTCCTTTCATAAGATTCCCCATTCATGTCAATGATAAAGTCAGAGGTCGAAGAGCTAACATTACAGTTACAAGAGCTAGACCAGGATGCTAATTGATGACCAATTGAATCAGGAACAAGAAAACCGTCATCTTCATCAGATTCTGATAAGAAGTCAAGCTCATCATAGGATCTCTCAGCAGGAGAGCTAGAGTAGTGAGGTGAATCACCTGGAATTGACTTGGTCAGGTTTGATTTAGCCGTCACTCGACAGCCACGATCGGCAGAGAATGTGGAGGCCAGTTTTGGAGAAGGCTTGTAAATGGTTTTTCTTTTGTTTCTTTTATTGGATGATTTTCTTGGTGGATCAGGGAAGGGAGTATCTGAGGCTTTTTGATTTACAGGTGAATTGTAATGGAATTTCTCAGCTCTTCCAGGTTTTGTGGTGAAGTAATAAGAGTATCTTTGATGAGAAATGTTGGATTTCTGTGATGTTACATCTCCCCGGGGTGGTTTTTTCTTGAAAGCTTGAGAGGTGTACTGCTTTCTGCCTTTGCTCATGTCCTTGAGTTTGTAAAACCAGGCATTTGGTATCATATCTGACAATCTAAACCTGTAATTTCCCATTTCTTCCCTCTCTGAGATGGCTTACACCTTTCCCTCTCTTTGATACCTGAAAAAAGATGTAAAGAGCTACAATGTCTGGACTATAAAAGGCAGAATAAATGGGGCTCACTGGAAAAAAGTTCTGCATGAAAGCAAGGAGTGCTGAGAAAGTCTATTATCAAAATGACTGGTCATCATGGCCGCTAGCAGACTTACATGATCAGATCTTTTGTTTTGGATTACACCAACATAATCAGGGTTCGTTATGCATAATGATCTCTTAAATTCAACTTTACTACAAGAAACTAAGGGCTTGAAAACGTTGGCTAAGGTTTAGTCTGTCAATCACTCGTACCATTTTATATGCACTCCTGTGGCCAGCAGCCAATATTTTGCTGCAACTTGAAGATTTGTCAAAACTACTCATCTGGGGCCTCATCTTTTGCTTAGCCAAAGGAAGGGTTAAGAGAGTGTAATGATGTTTTTAGCATTCATCAAGGCCCATATGTCTACTAAGTGCCGTGTACTTTCCCATGATTCCATGTTTCTTAGATGATGATATATTCTATGTCTTTTCAAGTGCTTAATGTCACAAGCTGTCCTACATGCCTGGTGCGGCACCTTCAGTTTCTGACCAAGCACTTTACAGGTTCTTTCTCTGGTGTTTCCCAGGTGAAGATGAAACTGCAGCTCTCCAAACTTGAGGGGAAAAATGGCTCTGTAAATTAGCTGAATTCATTGATAACATCTCTGTGGAGGAATTATTCGATAGTAAATGTCTGTCCACTCACATTTTTGCGAGGTTCATGCTCATCCATGGTGGATTCTGAATCGAACACAGGCCAAGGGAGTTAATCACCGGCGGTCATGTTAAGAGAAAGGAGAGATTAATTTATGAGTTTCTTTTTATTTGACAAACACATGCCCAAAAAAGACTATTAAGAGAAATAATATAATTTTTTAGCGTAATCTCTAAAATGCGTTGTAATCAACAGCTAAACCAAAGATTTTTTAAAAATATAAAAATTGTGTTGCTAATAACAGCACAAGCTATTTTACAAACAAAAAATAAAATTCAATGGTTTACAATGTTAAAAACAGCTTAGCCTATTGAGTTTTATTTTCTATTTTAATTAGCGTAACTTATAGAGATTTTTTAGTAGATCGTGTGGTCCAATTACCAACCTTTTATATTATTATTATTATTATTATTATTATTATTATTATTATTATTATTAAAAGTCGCATTGTGCCGAATACAACCTGTTATTTTGTCAAATATTTTTTTATTTTATTTTGTCAAACTTTATTATCCATCTTTTAGAAAATCAATTCCAACAACAGTCAGACGAGGTTACATATTTGGCAAACATGCCTTCCACTTCTGGCCTTGCTAGCAATCTGAAAACAACAATGGGATCACATTGGTTGGTAGATTATTCACAGATTGGACGACTTTTTTTTTTTTTTTAATTTAATGGAACACTGCCACCAATGATAAACATCTCCATAGAACTCTTCTCCACATCAGGATTCTTGTCAAAATATACTCACTTCATGGTGTGCCACTTTCTTCTCCAGGACATGAACCCTACTATAACAAGGAGGAGCACAAAGGGCATCACTAACCTCTTGTTCTATCCACTTTCTGCAAACTCTCTCTCTCTACAATGATATGCCTTTCCTACCTCTTTCCTCAAACTAATTGGATGCGATAAAAGCCAGTTTTCCGCTCCATTACTTCAACCACACTTTAACTACAATCATTAGAAATGAAAATGAAAGCATTAGTTGTCTTCAGATCCAAGCTTTTCAGTCCATGCAGGAAACTACTTTTATTCTTCAGATTCAAGATCAAAAGACCTGTCTTTATAAGATCTCTTCGACTTCGTCTTCGGAGCAAGAAACCCAGAAAAGCTCCTCAGAAGAATCGAGTTTTTAAGTCTTTACTCTCTGTTTTCCGTCCTCTCAGGAAGTCAAGAAAGATGGACAGGGTTTCGGAACTCATGAGTGTCTCAGAACTGGAGTGTGAAAGAATGCTCTTTCCATCACCTCTTACACCAGCTTACATCAAGGCCAGTTTGGCAAAGAAAAGGCAAACCTTCAGTGATGAAGATGTCGAAGATGCGTGCAGAAGTTTCGAGAACTATTTGATGGAGATGATGATTGAAGAGGGAAAAGTGAGGGATTTAATGGACGTGGAAGAGCTATTGTATTGCTGGAAAAACCTGAAGTGTCCCGTCTTCATTGATTTGGTCGGTAGATTCTATGGAGAGCTATGCAAGGACTTGTTCTCTCCTGATGATGACAACACTGAAATATATAGTCCCAAGTGATTCTGCTCCCTTGAAGCTGCAGAGACGGTCCTTGTCATCACGTTCATCCTTCTCTTCTAATCTCTGTTGAATATTGTTTCATTTTCAGTGTTAGGAGGTATATCAAGCAAAGGGAGAGAGGTGAAACTTCAGAATGCCAAAGAATTTCAAGGACATGTTTCCTACTGATCATAATATTATTTAGTGCTAGTGTAATTGCTCATTTTTTCTTCGCATTGATGACGCACAAAATCAAAAACATTATAGTATGGAGCTTCATCCACTTCTATGTTAGTAAAAGCTAATAGATCCTCTTGAATGTCAACCCTAGATATGGAGAGGCCTAAAACTTAACCCATTATAGTATTGTTGCCAACGACTTTCTACACTTGTTCTCTACACAATATAAATGGTTCGGCACACAGCAAGGCCTCTAAAATCCTACAGCACAAAGATTAGCTTAATTAACTAATCATTCACAAGAAAGTAAGCAACCCAAGCGAAAAAATGCAAGTGTTAGCATCTTTAATGTCCCATGACAGAAGGGACAAAAACATATTTGGTTGGAGTCATGTAGACAGAAGGGACAACAAATATATTTCAGGTATAGTTTTGAAGTTAATTCCTGTAATTTCAAAATAAAAAGGACAAGTTCCGTATTTCCTCTATCTCTATGTATTTTATCTCGAGATAGTAATCAAGCACAATCCCTAGCTATAAATTTATAGTTCTAGGAGAAGCATGCAACAATTTTCATGCAGCGTGCAGCATATATAGATATATCAAAAAACAACTTGGAAGAAGTACATGCACTAAGCTTCTGGGTTTCAATGCCACAACATTTCACTATCGATCATATTCTCAATTAACTTAACGTAAATATGCTTATCGTTAAAACAGAAAGGTGATTGGCTCTGGAAAGATACCCGTCAGTACAGCATCTTCAATGAATCACTTTCCCGTGGAATGTTTCATTTCAGACAGATAAACCCGAGACTTCAGCAAAGTGCTTCCAATTCTGAACCCAGGCATGACCATAAACTCAACTTTGAAGTTAGACTGTCCTCCATCAGACACGACCACACCATCCTTTTTCTCTTCAACAGATTCCATGTAAACATCTGAGAATTTGCTTCCCCTGTTCACTGAAAATATTTGTGAATTGGGATCAATTGACGTCGCAATCCCTTGAAGAATCCAAACCCACTTTGCCATTCTTGCAAATATTTGATAGAAAGGAGTCCTCGGATGCTTGCCACTCAATACCAACATCCTCTGTTCTAAGTTCCGAAAGAAAGACATCTCCATCATGGGATGAACAACAAACATGTACTTTTTTCCGCAGAAATTGGCAAATTCTGAACTTGGATTTTCTATCAAAGAATCAATCGGATCATCAAACCGCAAAACATCATCCACATTATACGATTTAAGTGATAGCCCATGAAACATTCTTCGTGCAATGTAGGCTTCAAATGCGTACTTCTTGTCTGACCTTTTAGCATAAACAACCCCATTTTCAATGGACTTTGCTGCCAGGTTTAAATCCCAACCTGAAGTTTGCATCAAGCTAATTATTGGCCTCCCAAAGTCATGAATCGACTTCGAAGCTCTTCTGAAGGCATCCTCAAACATGGAAACATTCAAAATCCTCATACTCTCTCTCTCCAAACTTTTCCCTCTAATCTTCTCAGCCAATGCCATATTCCCTGAATCCAAATCGTAGAGTTCTTGTTGCAGGCGTACAATCTCAGCATCTTTATCTCTATTTTGAGACTTCAAATTCTCTAAAAGTTTTTCGAAAACATCAATTTCTGACCGTAGACAATCAAAACGAGAGGGATCAAGCTTGGTTTCTAAAAACCTCTTCTCCTTAAATGCCTTCTTGAACTTGCGAAGTGCTTCAAGCTGAACCACAACAAGTTCATCGGCAGCTACAATCTTATCAGGATCATAGGGAATATGTGCTTGCTGAAGCTGAATATAAGCTAATTTCAAGGCAGAAACTGTGCTAAACAACTCCACGATATCCTTGTCACCACACATGTTGCTTTTGCTTCGAACTACTCCAGGTTGTGGATGGATTTTCTCACCATCAAATTCTGTTTCCTCAGTAGCATCACTACTATCTTCACCCATCAATGTGCCATCCCTGTTCCCGATGAGGTTGTTTTGATAGCGGTGGTCATTGGAGAGGACACCAATAGATCTCATTTTTCAAGCTTTCGCAAATTTGGATATCTTTTCAGATATATTTGAAGCGGATTTAGAAAGTTTATTAGTAACACGCTCCATTCCTTAGGGAAATCTAAAACCTCAAAGTAAAACAGATCTACTAATGATGAAAGATTAACTGGATTTAACAACTTTTTCAGACTCTAATCTCCCAAACTTAACAAGATCACAAAAATGGGGTCTTTCATGGCATATAAACCACCGACAAGAACCAGGATTTCTGGTCAGATGAGTCAAACCCGGGTAGTGTAGCAGCGAGAACTCTATCCAAAGATTAAAGAAATGAAATGGGGTTTTAATACTTGATTATACAAACATTAACAACTAAGATTAGTGCTTAAAAGAAAGTGAACACAAAAGATTCAAACTTTCATCAAATCAAATACTTGTTTTTTACTCAAATATCCCAAATCTAAGATGTTCAAGAAGAACAAGACGCTATGATCAAGATCATCAAACAAGCAACAGTTCAAGATTAAAACTTTGAGCTAAGAAAGAAACAGAAAAGAGCACTAAAAACACATTCTAACAGCACTCAAAACAAATCAGAACAGAAAACTGAAGTTGCTTCCGTTATAACTAGCCATCTGGGTCTATCTCCGACCTTAAAAAAGAAAAATGGTGATGGGATTCAAAGTAGATGCATCGCAAGGAGTGCTAAAAATGGCTTTTCCTCGTGTGCAGTGTACAGTGTCTGTTTGGAAGAAGGAAAGACGGAATCATAATTAATTTGGCCTTGGTTTTGTCATTTGTCAAATTGAGGGTTTCGACTTGCAAATATTTTTGTGTACGTTTTTGGGGAAATGGAGCGAAAACCTGCAGAGGTTCAAGTGTTTGAATTCTTTCACTCTGTCTTTTGTCCATCATGAGAGCAAGAACGAGGAGGTTTGTGGTTAATACAAATCAGTCCTCTAACTGTGATTTTTGTTTCAAAGACGTATCCAAACTAAATACTGTTGCCGTTTTATCAATAAAGCTTTCCATTAGATTGTTTTTCAAGAATGATAAAAGATTAAATCCTCTTACTTGATTTGATATTATTATTAATCATTCGATTATATTCTATTATACAGTAGTAACTCGTAACTCATGAATTTTGTGAGCACTTAAAAAATAAAACTTTTTTTATTTAAATACTACAATTTTATTTTTTTACAGTATGATTTCAAATGGACATCAAAATTAGAGACCCAATTTGAAGTTAGCCCAAAGAAGAAACAACCGTGAGACTATTACCAAACCAAAGGAGGTTTCTTTTTTCTCTTGGATTTTTCCTTCTTCTAAATGGTGTGTCAGAAGTTTGAAGTATCCCCAGAAAAAGGAATTTAATTATCAGACTGAATCGTAGCCCTTGAAGTGATGGAAGAGAGGTCTAGGGTGGCACCTACCTCTTGACTCTCTGTAGCAGCGAAGGGGTTTCGTATTTTATTGGCGATGCAAATCTAGTGGGAAGGCTTAAGGGTTTTTTTTAATTTTTTGATAGGATGATATTAAAAATTATTTTTGAAAAATATAAATATTTAATTTTAATATAGTTAAAAAAAATATTTTTAAAAATTATTACAATCATATTCCTATTCCTACTTAAACAGTAGCTCAATCCATCTGGAGGCCTGATTGGAATGCAAAAATCGAAGAACAGGGTCAGAGATCAATTCATGTTTTTTTAGTATGTTTGCACACGATAAGAGAAAAAAAAATCATGATAATGCATATTCTGCTTGCATGATCTTAAGAATTGAACCACCTATATCACTTCAAAAGCTACAAGGTGTTTGTGTATGATAAGGTGTTGAGTGTGGGTTTGGATTAAAAAGATATCAAGAAATTAGTTTTATTTATATAAACACACTTTAAAAATATTTTCCAACCCATTATAAAGGTTTTTCTTATGGCAATATAGTTTATGATAAATTTTGTTTTCTATAAAAGAAAAGGAGAACAGCTCTTACTACCTCTTGGATAATCACAAACTAACCTATGGTAATTTCTTATGTAATTTACATGAGTGTTTCGGACAGGAGTGTGATAATAGTAATGTTTTTCGTTCGTTCAAAAATATATTATCGGACAACTTCTATGTCATAAGCATTGTGTTTTTTTTTCTCTAAAAACAGATAATTATTTGATATATAGTTCTTGATCATCATGGATGTTAATGCACATTTACAACTTCTTTTCAGAGTTTTCACTGTTCTACAAATTTGGCTTCTCATCTATCAAGGGGCCAGCCAAAGTGACTATTTTTTTGCAAACAATGCTGCAAAAGCTGCTTGCACTTTGCACGATTCGGAGACAAAAAGGCCTGTGGATCGATCAAGCTATCTTCAAAAGTTAATAATGGTTGTTACAAAGTCATCTATCAAGCAGCTACATATCTCTCCAATAATGTTACGATATACGATTTAAAGGCTGTGGCGGGATCATTTTGCAACCTGTTTGTGTTTGTACGCACGTCGTCACCCCCACAAGATTTCTTATTGATCTCAGCACCTTGTTTTTATCTTCTGGGTCGATTTACATTATTTATTAAAGATTTCAGCTCCTTTTCAGTTTGTCTTTCCCTTGATTCTCACCTTGTTTTCTTAAAGATTTGAGCTCTTTTACTCAGATCAGTAGGGCCTGAATTATTAGAATTCCAAGGATCATATTGGCCTGAAAAACAAATAAATGTATTACATTTTCAGTTTCAAAGCCAGTTTTTGCTGACAGGAAACGAGGAGGCGCAGATTGATTGGTGTTTTAATGTGGATAAACGATAATCTTTTTATTTTATAAACGCATGAATGAATGATCTCTTAAATGAATCATAATTAGCAAGTCGATGCCATCGAGGGGAGAAAATATTCCGCCCTCACATCAATGAATACGACGGATGCAAGCTTGAGCTTGAAGAGGAGACATGGAAACAAACATTGGATTCAAAGCTTGAAACAGTGACAAAGATAAAGTCCAAACCAGTAGTTTTCCAGGGGATGGTAAGCTGGGGACATTTTCGTACAATCCTCTCTCACGTCATATTCTCTGTACAGTAGAACCACCGTCGCTCATTGGCACATTCTTCTGCTACTGCTAACATTATTTATCCCTATGAAACTGTGCCGGAAATAGATTTCTTCACACACAAATAATGACTTGCCTTGATGGTGTAGCTAGGGTTTCGATGTTCAATGACCGATGAAATATAAAATGGATCTCTGTGTTTCGTGCTTCAAATGAAAGCTCATGAGTAAAAATTATTTGCAATCTAGATAATAAGATTAAGATTTATATCTGTAGAAAACAGATCAAAATAAATTATATATATGCACATAAACACAGTGAAATTATAATATTTTATGAGATGGATTCGAGGAAACCTCATTCTAAAAAATATATTTTGTGGGATAGGTAAATAAGAAAAATTTTGATTGATCTAAATTTTTATAAGAGATACACGTCCAAACTCGAATTCAAAATCTATTATATAAATTTCAAGCTTTTTACAATCACATCATAACTCCTATGAACAATATTTTGATGAGATGATAGATATCAAAATCACCCGTTCTTCTATCATGATGTTAATAAGATAAGATAGTGAAGGAATTTTAATTACAGCTCAATCCTATATTGATCACAGGTCCCAAGGTAAAACAATTATCTTGGATTTTGGCTGGCCTCTCTTCTGTTTGTAGTGAAATGATAGGTGCTGAATGTCTAGTTTTCCATGGACATTTTTTCCAAGACCCTGATCCAACAGTAGTTCACTGTCGCTACCAATGGCTTTGTCTGAGAAAGAGTTTTTGCAGGCCCTCCATCTGTGGACCCAAAGACATTTCCAAATTACTCGCTATTAATAAATTATTTTTATTAGCAATTAAAGTCCCATTTGTCACAATCTAGCTACAATATAGAGACCACCAGCTTTATTCAAGTTAAATAATTGAGATGAGTTTGTCAGGATGGATAATTGTCTTCACTCGTCACCCTCATTTTTTCCATGTTACTATATCCAACCTCAAGCTGTGGAGGGGCCAAAAAACTTTAGGAAGTTAGGTGAAGGATAGAAATTTAGGCTGTTGATATAGTTTTTAGAAATTGAAAAGGTTCTGTGGAGAGAATTGAAAGGTCATTAGGAGCATGTGGGGGACGAGTCCTTGGAATTTAGTCTGAGCAAGAAACAGGGGACAGCCTGAGCTCCATCTACATTTCTTACACGATTTGTTTAGATTTTGTCTTCAAGTTCTTGCCTTGAGAATCTAGTGAGTTCATTGGTAAGCCTGGAAACGGTTTACTTAACCATTGATGACATCCCATATTCCCATCCTTTTTGTTCCATTCATCAATGGCCTGTCCAAGGGTGTTCTGATCATATGCAAAAAAAAAAAAAAATAATCCCTTAACGTGAGGATATCCTCTTAGGCTAGTTGCATGCATAAATTTGAGATTAGGTTAATAAAAAATGCTTACCGGCCCAGATTCATTTACTTCCTAGGTAAATGCCTTTAAAATGATTTTTTTTAAAGTGTTGCTTAAGGTGGTACGTGGGTTTCTATATATTCAAATATAGAATGCAGGAAAATAGATGTGTAAATCCCAGTTCAGTGATGAAAATTCCATCCTCTAAAATGATTAAAAAATATCCTAGTATGACCAGACCCACCACGATGATAACTCGATCATCTATTTGATTTGAGTTGACACTAAAGATCAGAAACAAAACAAAAAACTAGTTAAAACTAGGTCAAATATGATCAAATTTATATAACTTTTGAGACCTAATTAACACTTTTAGTTTTTCTAAAATCATGAACTGAGCATTGAAGCATTTATTTTTCCGATCAAATAAATCAAAACTTTTGAGACTTTAAAGATCTCTCACAAGTCACACCCCACTTTTTCCATATAAATTTCGATATTTGCAACCACCCCCACTTAACACACTCAAACACACAAACCTAGTTAGCTGCTACTCACCACACTGAGAGACGCCATGCCAGCAGGTCGATCTTGGCCCGACAGTTAAGAATAGGTTTTTTTTATTATTATTATCTCAGGTTTTATTATGCATACTTGTCATCTTTTGTCATTCTCGATTTGTTTATTAAACTTGTAGAATGTTTATAGAATTCGAGAATTAATGGTGGTGAAATGCAAGTTGGTCCAGACATCTGGTTATAAAAAAAAAATATTGAGAGACAAGGACATAGAGAGAGAGAGAGGGATGAGCAAAATTGAAAGCTGGGTTACTGTAACAAGAAGGATAAGAACAAAATGTTAAGTATTTGGTCTAGTACTAGTTTTCATGGGAATTGGAAGGAGTAATTTTTAATGTAGAGTCCACGTCTTAAATACAGTAAAAGAAGATAATGTCTTCAGGAAAGGCTCACATTCTGTCGATCCTCTCCCTACATATAGTGGCTGGCTAGCTAGCTGCTTATAGTTATATTTGTCTTCTTGAAGGGAGTTTTTAGTGCTAGTTTCGAGCTCCTCTACTTGTTAATGGAATGCTTAAAGAGAAGAAGAGCACGCATCTTCAACAACAAACCCTCTCTCTTTCATTATGTCTCCTTCACCATCTTCTTCTTCTTCTTCTTCTTCTTCTTCCTGCTGTCATTTGTTTCGCTCTTCAGTCCCTTCACTTCCGATACTTCATGTCCAGGTAAGCTCCAGTTCTCTCTCCACTCTTCATTAATTTTCACTTCACTATTTTCATTATAGTGTTAATTGTTCTTAATCATCGCATTTCCAGTTATACACTAACATGTATTCATCGAATTAGTTGCAGGCATAAGGTACCCCTTATCTGATCAAAAGGCAGATAATTTTTATTTTCAGGTCCGTTTGGTTATTAATTAATTTTAATTACTTGCTTGCACTTCACTAATTACCTGCAATATACTTCATTGTACCAATGCCATTGCTGCTTCTTATCAATTTTCATCAATATGAATGCTTGTATTTACAATCATTTTCCCATATGAATGCTCTTTTTCTATGCTCTGCTCAACGTATTTGATTAAAATTCCCAATTTATGCTTTGTCCCTAATACCTACATCCATCCATCAAATTTTAATCTTCAAGTATTTATCAAAAAGAAAAGGAAAAAAATGATGATCTTTTGATCTTGTAACCATACAGTTAATTATAGGAATGTACTTGCTGTTCCTTTAAGGGTAAACCAAGCCATACCTGTCCGGCGGATAATTACTTCTTCACATTTGCCTGTGTTCCACGAATGCCGGCACCAATGCTCCGCGGTTTTAACCGGATCCATGTCAAGTCTTCTCATGAGGATTGGTGCTCCAGTCCTAGGCTGTTCTTTTTGCGCACGCTAGCACATTTAAGGATATTCAACTAGTGGGAAATTAGCTAGGAAATTATTGTGTACAATTTTTTATGCGTATCATGCACATGATGGCTACCATGTTAATCATTGCTTCATTGACTTTTTTTGCAAGAAAGCTGTGCTAATTATTAGATAACTAATGGGGTTATGGTATTTTGTTAGGATTTCGAGAAGACAGGAGGTAGTGATGAACAAACGGAGGTTTCCTTGAGCATGGCAAGGAGGTTTTTGAGTGGACCAGGGTCATCTCCACCGCGGTGCACGTCCAAGTGTGGCAATTGCACCCCGTGCAAGCCGGTGCATGTGGCTATGCCACCGGGGACTCCGGTTACTGCTGAGTACTACCCAGAAGCATGGAGGTGCAAATGTGGGAACAGGTTGTACATGCCGTGATGGTATATAATCATTCAGTTAGCTGATATTTGATTGATGAAATTACTTGCTTGAGTGGTGACTACAAGGAGCACAAAATGTTAATAGTAAATTAATAATCCTGATATATATGATGAATGTTGAGGAGGATACGAACAGATATTTACTATATATATTATGTAATTAAAGAACATGATATTAACAGCACCTGATATATAGCTACCACAAGGTGTTATGCCTCTGATTTTGTGAGCTTAAGCAAGTGTTTTCAAGCTAATTTCATGTAAAATAAATAAGCCAAAGGCTGACACATAAATTTCTAGTACATTCAGAACTATTTGTAGTGAAGGAATTCCATGACTCTTAAGCAAACAATCTATTTTTTTGCTTTCATACTTTGTTGGCAAATTATATATAGGTCCAACTTCAAACACAGCATTATCTTTTTTATTTTGGATAAATTTGTGAGTTTATCATATATAATTGAAAAAAATACAAATGTCTACTTCTTAATCCAAAATTTTCATGTAGCTTGATGTATCACCTACAAAGTACACAAAGGTACATATTTGAACCTTCTTAACCTAAGTTTCAGACTTAGCTCTTTGAACTCCTCAAGGATCCACTTTGTTTCATCCATTAAAATACACCTAATGGACACTCCTAATGTATTATTTAACGTTGTAGCCAAGGACCGCATCATTGTTGACATTTAAAAAGATATTATGTCATGCTTGGACTACTAGTTTTGTAGTACATTCTATTTTAAGAAAAAAAATCTTAAAACTTATAAATTTTCTAAATTTTTTAAGTCTTAGATCATATGTGAGATATTGGTGGAATCATATATTAAATTGATAAAGTTGCAAGAACTTCAAATTGGATTCTGGCTTTCCACGGTTATGTTTTTGGACTAAAATATATGGGCTTGAATGGGAGTTTTATATATAAAGTTTGGTATTCCTTGCAAAAACAAGTCATTTATTAAAATAAAAGACTGTATGATAATTAAGTTAGATAATTATACGAGGGAAATAAAGTATAATCAAGATAGGCAAAGACTTGGAAGAATAAATACTATGATGGTATCGTGTTTCATGATTCCTCGTGTTTACTTGATAACTTGAGATATTTATATACCTTAATCATGTGAAATTACCTAGCACAACATGGGGTTGCATACATCATATGGATGGAGAATAATTGTAGGAATCATGCCAAAGAGAGGTTTAAGTGCCAAGAATGATAAAATTACAAGTGAGTTAAAAAGATGTGTCGTGCTAGCAATTTACAAGTGAGCTAAGAGAGTATAGTGTCATAGCAATTTGTGTAAGGATCATAACATTTCATTGTGGTGCGTGTTTTTGCCAACAACAAATGTTTTAAAATTAGCATTGAATTATGATTAATTTTGTTTTATGTGATGATTAAAACGAGGAGGACCTAGTTTATTAAGGGTTTAAAAAACAAGAAATGGTTGTTTGTTTAGGCCTAAATAGATAGTTGTCATGTTGTTTGGGGCTAGCTCAAGTAATAAGGGATATTTTACTATGATAACCATAATATTGTCTAACTTCTTTTGTTTTACTATCACAATTATATCAAATGACAAATTATAATTGTTGTTCTAATTAGTAATTATCTTGGATGATCATATAGAAAATCCACATTTTCATAAATGTTCGTTCACCTATAACTGTGTTCATGTTCATTCAACAACATCTGAAAATCAAAAGCACATATGTTTTGACTTTGAGAGTCCTCTACAAATACTACTAGCTATTGAAGGTGTTTGGGAGTATGTTGAAAAATATTTTTGAAAAAAAATAAAAATAATAATTTATATTTTATATTTTAAATTAATTTTTTTATATTTCTTGATCATTTTGATATGTTGCTGTCAAAAATAATTATTAAAAAAAAATAAAAAACATCATTTTAATGTATTTCTGAATGAAAAATACTTTAAAAAATAACTACGATCACACTTACAAACACTCACATAATCTCACGTGATGATTGGAAAACTTAATTCCAGAAGTCCGGGACCATACACTTGTATTTTGGTGAGCATGAAATCCAAGTGCAAGGAAATTTCTCACAGGGAATCCGATGAACACTCACGTGCCAGGTGAACAGACGGCCAAAGACATGGAAGGAGGTGAACAGGAATTGAATGAGACGTGGAGATGGAGAGTTTCCAGGAAACAACGTACGTAGGTGAGATATTTTCCAACCAAGAGAGTGCACTTACTCGTATTGCTCTCTCTTAGTGAACGTAGATATTATTTCAATTTATTTGTCCTATTTATGTTGGCGATCGACTTTCTTTTCCTGGATTATTAAAAAAAACTATAAAACAAAACTATTTTTAACATAGTTTTTTTAAAAATAAAATAATTTTATTTCAAATTCGCAACTCAAAATCTTGAACTCCAAGTAGATTTAATAAATATATATGCCTGACGTCTCCGGTGGTTTTCATTATTAAATGAAAAATTAAGATTAATTGGTGCCGACCATAATATAGCCAAAGATATTTTGTTGACGGAGCACATGTCTTTTTAACGCTTATCGTTGCTTTAATTACTGATTAATTATTTTTTTAAATAACCATATCCATGCTTACCTAACAGTCTATAAGCTGCATGTGATGTAAGCGAGTTCAATGCAATTAAATAAATATTCATTTATCAAAAGCCATTTCTTCCCCGACGTCGTTCTGAGCAATTGACCCAGACTGGCTCTGGCTAGCAAAAAAGTGATGCGACGACTAGTGGCTTTGATGGCCTCTCACCGTCCCTGCCACGTTTTCAGAAACAATTTTTTCTTGGCCACATCCAAATATCTTGAGGTGAACTCCTCTTCACTCTCCGAGGTCAACAGTTTAATGCCTTCCACATATAAAGTTGAAGGAAGTATTTGACTAATTGAATAACATTATCTTACAAAAACAACATCATTAATTCTCGAGTTGTGACGCCGTGTCCACAAGGAAATACAAGAAGATTCTGGGTGTCGCACCAACGTGTTACTTTCCTACAAGTTCCCCACTTCTCACCCAATAGAATCCCACCAAGTGTATGGCAATCAGATTTTCCACTCTCTCTTTTTTTTTCTTTCAAAACACGGTTTATAAAAGCCAGTTGCTTTTCCTCCATAACGCGTTGTCATAGAAACTGTACCGCCTCCACAAATGTTCCATCCATCATTAAATTTCCATCACTAAAAAGTTATCCTTCAAAATTTTGCACCATCCCTAAAATTGCCTCTCCTCCTCGTCTTCTTTCAGCCATTTTCTAGTTATAATTATCGCTGTGGCTGCTCTTTTATTGGGTCGAGCCAGGTACCAGACTGGTTCGATCTCCAGGGAAGCACGGATGCCAGAGATCGAACATGTATCTGAAAATGCCTTGTTTGGCAAGTATGAGGTCGGAAAGCTTCTGGGATGTGGAGCCTTTGCGAAGGTCTACCATGCACGAGATGTTCAAACAGGAAAGAGTGTTGCTATAAAGATTATCAACAAGAAGAAGATCGCTAACCCTAGCTTGATGTCTAACATAAAGCGGGAGATCTCCATCATGCGAAAGCTAAACCATCCGAATATTGTGAAAATCATCGAGGTCTTGGCTTCCAAGACGAAGATTTATTGCGTCATGGAGTATGTTAAAGGGTGGAGAATTGTTTGCTAAGATTGCCAAAGGAAGATTCAGCGAGGATCTTAGCAGGAAATATTTTCGGCAGCTGATATCAGCGGTGGGTTATTGTCATCTTCGGGGAGTTTTTCACCGGGATTTGAAACCTGAAAACTTGCTTCTTGATGAAAATGGGAACATGAAGGTTTCAGATTTTGGTCTGAGCGCTGTTACAGATCAGATCCAACTTGACGGGCTTCTGCACACGCTTTGTGGAACTCCAGCTTATGTTGCGCCGGAGATTCTTACAAAGAAAGGTTATGATGGTGCTAAGATTGATGTCTGGTCTTGTGGTGTTATTCTCTTTGTCTTATCAGCTGGTTATTTGCCCTTCAATGATCCTAACCTGATGGCCATGTATAAAAAGATATACAAGGGTGAATTCCAATGCCCTAAGTGGATGTCCACCGATTTGAAGCGATTCTTGTCTCGGCTTCTTAATACGAATCCGGAGACAAGAATCACCATTGATGAGATTTTGAAGGATCCCTGGTTCAAGAAAGGGAAGCACAAGGAAGTTAGCTTCTACAGCGAGGAGTTCAACAGGGGTGGTGATGAGAAAAAAGATGAGGAATTCGCCTCTACAAGCCTGAATGCCTTCGATATCATATCTTTCTCCTCCGGTTTGAACTTATCAGGGCTGTTTGACGATTCATACAGCGTGGTTGACGACGGGGAAAGACTCGTCTCCACCGAGTCACCGGAGGATTTGGTGAAGAAAGTCGAGGAGTTTGCAAAAGAGGAAAGGTTGAGGGTGAAGAGAAGGAAAGAATGGGGGCTGGAGATGGAAGGGCAAAATGGTAATTTGATGCTGTCGGTCGAGATTCGCAGGTTGACTGATACTTTGTTTGTTGTGGAGGCCAACCGGAACGGTGGAGATGCCGGATGCTACAAGGAGATGTGGAATAATAAGCTTAAGCCTGTGATTAATGGCTTAATGAGTACTAACAGTAATTAAGGGTCATGATGATTAATCAACAAGAAAGCCAGGTTAATTTCTGCTAATTGGAACTCGATCGGCGATCTTTTGTTTGCCGGAAAAATGAATTCTGGCCACGTATGTTGTGGTCTATTATTTTTCCTATAAAGAGAGAAGAAAACCGTGAAAGCTACACGTATTAAATCTATTTATCTGTACTTGTAATCTTTGTTTATAATAAAGTTTTTCTTACCTCGTATAGTTTACTTGATTAATAGATATATATAAAATCTAAAACATGGGATTAACTCATATAAAATAATTTCTACGAATGATGTTAGCGTTGTTATTTTCGTCAATATTTACCAACGAATATTCCCTTTAATATCTTGCCGACTTCTTTATCATTTAAAAAAATTCCATCAATAAAAGCTATATATATACGTTGAATTTATTCACGTGTAATCTTTATTCATAATAAAGATTTATTTTTGACGTTGTAAAGTTTGAATTCGCGTGTGGATAGTATCAAAACTTGATTCATAGATATTCATTGCCACTTTTCCCCCCCTTACTTTATCTGCTAAAAGAGAACATCTCCATCAAGGTTTGAATTTGGCAATTGACCATTTCCTTCCAAGATCTGGCAAAAAGAGGTTTAGGTATTGAATTTTTGAACTTTATGTGAGAAATTCAATCAAGCTGTTGAACATGGTGGCCCAGCAGAGATGGAGCTAGCTAGCCCCATTCTTAAAGTAGGTGGATTGATTTTGGTGTTGCAGGTGAACTGGGAACTCTTAGCTTCAATTCAGGTGCACCTACCACCTTGAATTTTCTGTCATTTGCAGGGTTCTGTGCTCAAATTAAGGAGTTTGATACCTAAATTTAGCTGTAATCATGAACTCAAAAATAAGATTTTGATAATTGGAATGTACAATGCAACCAAACTAGCTCATGGTTTGGTTCATTAGTTCATCAGTGGATTCAATCAGTGTAGGATGGTACGGCTTTTATTCCATTTTGACTCTCGATTAGCATATGCCATGTGCAAGCTTCAGTTTATTATTTATTTATTTTTAATTCGAGAAAACCCATTTTTGTAAAGCACATTTCAGTTTATGATTTGCTTACAGTTAAGATCTAGTGATTATTTAACAGCAAGCAGTGCCCTTTTCAAGTTAAAGATGGCAATGATTCTTAATGATTTAGGGCTAGGCTGGAGGTGTGAAGAGTATTTGCAGCCCCCAATAAGGCAGCAAATCAAATTAATAGTTCGTGATTTGTGACACACCTAAGAGATGCAATATATATACATACTAATTATTGTTTAAAATATTAAAGAGCTATACCTTTTATTATATGCTTTTTGTTGAGTTATTTTTCTATATTTATTAGCTCTTGATTTTCCCATTTAATTAATTCCCTAAGTTAGCTAGGGTTAGAATTATTATTGCGTGCGTATACACTCTACCTTTCTCCTTATTTCAATATGAAAATCACAATTTAGACACCGATAAATTATTGTCTTTAAATATAATATTTAGAGATAGTGTTAAATATCAAGTATGTTAGGTATAAGATACAGTTGCGATTAAGTATGTATTTGACATTGACATAGATTTTAAAAATTATAAATTATATATTTTTTTTTAATTTCAAGAGAAAATGAGAGATATCAATGTGATTTCTATTTATTAATTGAATACTTTAAAGAATATAATTAAAAAAATATATACTTTTCATCACATCACACCAGAACCCGCCAATTGTATTCCCTATCAACATAAAATGTGGGAAATTTGTAATGGTGGGCTTAGCAGTATAAAAGCGGAACGTAGGAGAATATGGCATGGATCCACAGCTAGGCCTATTACAAATATGGGCCCGTGAAGTTCACAATCACCGTTGTTACTTTTATGGAGGGAGAGAGTGGCAGTAGGGCAGAAACAGTCTCAGACAGTGAGCGCCAACATAAGCGAGAACAGCAAATGAAAGACACGACTCATAAAGTTCAAAACTTGAAGAGAACCCACAAAGGAATTTGTCAAGAAAAAGGTATATTGAATCATTTTCCACTTCTTAGCATAACACTTTACTTGGATACTTTGCCTATGGTTTTTAATTGGAAGAGTTCTTTTTGTTTTTTGCTTATGGTTCTTGTCTATTTATGTTTTATGTTAAAACAAATGAACAGTGATAGATTGTTGTTAGCTCGCTGTTTGGTTTATGAGAGCTGAAGAAATGCTAAACAATGAAGCTTTTGGCAGTGTTTTTGGATGTTGTTTTTATTGTTTCATGTTCAGTTAGTTGCATTAGGCATAGTTGAGTTGGGGTTATTGTTTTTCCTAATGGTGCAAGTGGTACTGAATATTTGCTTCTTTCTGATGTTCTTTACGATTGTTTTTTTCACTCTAATGATGTGGGAATTTATGTTTTCCAGGTGGGTTTTACCTTGTTTAGTCGGATTGTTGTATAATTATTGGACAATGTCTGCAGAAGAAAGTTTAAGGTATAAGATTAATAAAAAATTCAAACTTGATGTTGGAAAATTGAAGAATTCTAAGGAAAGAAACAAGTCTTTATAAGGGAGAGAATGTTGCACACAAGAATTTAAAATCAAGAGAAAAAGGTAGAAAAGATCATCGTGGTGGTCGAGAAGAGGGTGATCGTGAGGTTTATGGGAAGGGGAGGTTTCAACTTGTTAATTCTGATAGGGAAAAGGAAGCGAATTTATGCAGACCAATATGGGGATCAGGGGACAACGAACAACAGAAAGGTGAGAAAATACCAAATCTTTATCTAGGAAAGGGCAAAGTCAAGTTTCAGATGATTCCATTAAAAGGAAAAGTAGAACTGCTGATCCTCTTCGCTCAATTTGGGCTCCTAATAAATTGAAGGCTGCTACATCTGAAACAAAACGTTCTTATCGTAAAGTTGAGGATACTACTGTACAAGTATCTAGTGGTAAATGGAACACAAAGGTAAATGAGGTGGGTACATTTGATGGTGACAGAAATTGTTTGTTGAAAAAACAAACTAAAAGCAAATTTGAGTCTGGTAAGCGGAGTGCCAAAAGCAAAGGAGGAATATAAATTGGAGAGTGGGAGGAATGTGTTGTTGAAGAAACAAAACAAAAGTAATTATGACTCCAGCAAGCACTTGGATCACAGTCAAAGCAAATCAGCTAAAGAATCTCCTTCAGTTTCTAACAAGAAAAGTGTTCAAAGACAAAAAAGCCTTGCTGATTCAGAGACCATGGATGACCAGCCACATAAGAGAAAGCGGATTAGATTAGATCCATATGATACCTCGAATAAGAGACTTGATGATGGAATAATTTCTGATGGTATGGATTTTATTGAGTTGCTCTTACCTGTGATATGTTGTCTTGTATTCCCCTATACATTACCTATTTCTAATATTTCGTCTTTGGTTTGAGAATATGCAACATGGAGTTAGAAACTATGGTGTTTTTCAAAAGAAGTTGATAACTAATGTTAACTATTAATTTGTGGATGTCATAAAAAATTGGGCATCTAATTGGTGAATTCATCTTCTCTTAAGAGGCTTCTTTCATCATTTTAAGTGAAATCTTTTCAGTAGACAGTAGGGATTAGTGAGAATACCATGTTAGCTGTTCACACGTGTTAGAACATCACTACTATCTATTAGTCTGTCTTTTTGTTAGACAGTAGGTCAGAGAGAAATGTAAAATGTAAGGCCAGGGGAACACAGGACTGCTCTAGCTGTCAAAAAAACTTAAACAACGTGAATTTCGTTCCTTTTGTTTAAGCAGGACATGGCGTTACTTCCAGAGGCTCTTACACTATTTAAGATACTAGAGATTTATGTCCATGGTTTAGCTGTTCATTTTCTCCAGCATGGATAAAAGATTCATTGTTTTCTTGCATGGTGGATATATATGATTATAGCTTTCTTGTTTTCCTCCGTGTGGAAAAAAAAGGGTATGTGGAGGAGTTTCGCCTTGCATGTACATCAAAATATCAATCCCCTATGCCACTCTTATGTCTGTCTTGAGTTCTTCTTTTCCTAAGCTGAAATTATTTGGGGATGTACTCTACGTAGTAACTGAGTTTCTGTTCATTTAAATGGTTTGGGCTCATGTCTTATATGCCACAATAATTTTTTTTAATCTTGTTTGAGTTTTGGAAGTCTTCTTTCTAGGGCAGTTTTTCATTTTTCAATCATTTCTTCCAACTTTTTTTCACAGTGAGCTTTTTCCTCCTGTTTGTTATGATTAATGGTTCATTCTTACATGCTTTTCAGAAAGTACCAAAGAGAGGAAAAAAGAATTGGAGAAAGATGCTGGAATGTCAATGAGTGCACAATTCCGTGCAATTCAACCTAGTCCTTCCATTCTTTCCTTTGTAGAAGATAATGTATTAGCTTGAAAAAAGACTTCAGAAGTTTGGAAAATTGATTTATCATATTATTTCTGTGTTGTAATTCAAGATAATTATGTTGGCAGTTTCTAGGTCGTAGACGCTTGATTGAGCTGAAAAGAGCTGGCTACAACACTGATCTATCTGCACCATTAGATAACATCCCCTTTTCTACAAGTTCTGAGAGAGAACGAATAGAAGAAAATGTATGTATAAACTATCCAATTGAAGATATGTTTTGTTATCTATTGTCCAACCATTCCATTCATTTCAATCTAGTCATAGAAAATGGTGGTGACAATTGTGTGAACCATTGACTTCTCTTTCTTCTATTGTTGTAATTATAATCAAGGCAGGTACTAACTACTTGTAACAGATTTTTAGGAATAAATTGACATTTTTTGCTGCTGCAAAGGTTTCTTCTTCATTCCCTCCTCCTGGTCTTCCAGAGATTGCATTTGCAGGTAAAGTGCATTTTATCACTCTTTTGAATGCTTATTACCTACAATTTCTTTTCCTTATTGTTTTCATTTCAAGTATTGAGTTTTGTTTTCATTGTCACAGGTGTGCAGTTGTTAGTATTGCATGGGAAATGAACATATCCCATCAATTGCTAATGTTTACTGGTTTCATAAATGCCTATAATATGGCTACTTGCATTGTTAAAATCTTAACTCATGGTGTTCAAGTTCTCAGTCTTTTAATCCTTTGGTTTTCAATAATTGTGTTCTCTAACTTTTTGGAGTATAAATAATGACCTTTCTTTAAAAAAAAAGGTTTAAATTGTGATGAATTACAACCTCTACAGAAACAAATTGTTTTTTTTTCTGTATGGTGATTATGCATTCTACTTGGCAATTTGATTGATGATATTTCCAGTGCCATTTGCAGCTTGCTGGTTATTTATGATTGCTTCAAATGGCCAACATGTTTTTTGGGCTAACGAAATATAATCTGGTGTACTAGATATCCTTTTTGTGCGTGTTAATCCTTTTTGACACATTTAGTATTATTGTTACCATTGTTAGGAAGATCAAATGTCGGGAAGTCATCTCTACTCAATTCACTTACTAGACAATGGGGTGTTGCTCGGACATCAGACAAACCTGGCCTCACTCAGGTGCTATAATTTCCTTGGGGATTTTTTAATGATTGTCTTTTTTTGTATTTCTTTTGTTAAACATGAATGTTTCTTGTGCAGACAATTAATTTCTTTGAGCTGGGAAACATCTGCTTGGTTGATTTGCCTGGATATGGCTTTGCTTATGCAAAAGAAGAAGTCAAGGATTCTTGGGAGGAATTAGTACGTACACACAAAAATTGACTTTTGTTCTGTTGGGTGCCTCTGGTTGGATGTTTTGGGGTTTAAGTTCTGTGAAATTATTGTACCTGAGAAACTGGTATAGGGGACCATGCTGATAACCTCTGTTGTCTGGCCCATATCTTTTACCATTACTAGGCATGCTTTTCTTATGCCATAAAAACAAGAGGTTGTTGCTCAACTTCTCAAATGTTTGGTAATCCAAATGGTTAAATTTGGGTTAAATTGTTTTCTTCATAAAAAAATTTGGTTCTTCTGGCTCAGAAGGTGAAATCACTTTGAACAATTTGCTGGTTGTCTGTCTTCATAGAGTCAGTTACCCATCTGGTTGGCAAGAACATGTCTACTGTTGTGGTGGTGCACTCCCGCTTTTTCACATTTTCATATGTTGGAGAGCGGGGTAAAGCTCTTGTCTTCCTTCAGAGTTGTTCATCATTGATGCAATTCTTCTAAAAATGCAGGATCAATTCTGTTATCTCCATATCTTGACTTTCATGTAACATACAATACAAATGCATAAGACTAGAGACTTCAAAGCAAAGTGCAAGATCATTTGGCTCTGAATTTGATGATGTAGTTGCAGTCAATGTGGGAATTGGTTACATGTTTATTCTAAAGAAGAAACATTTCTAATTTTTCTCTCGTCTATGAGCTGCTGGGAGAGAAAATTATGTTGGCATATATATGCCAGTTTACCTTGTTGCTTTATGAACTTTTAAACTTTGCAGGTAAAGGAGTATGTTTCAATGAGAGTTAATCTAAAAAGAGTGTGCCTTCTTATTGACACGAAATGGGGTATGAAGCCAAGAGATCTTGAACTCATTGATTTGATGGAAAGGTATAGAAATCACAAGCTGTAGCTTGTTATTGTTTTTTTACCATTCCTGAGCATTTGATTGCCCGTTATCTTGCATGCTCCAATTTGTAATATCCAAATGGCTAGACACTATACGAAGATGTTCTATCATGTGCAGATATCAGACTAAATACCAGATTGTAATGACCAAGACAGATCTGGTGTTTTCCAATTGATGTGGCACGTCGTACTATGCAAATTGAAGAGGTGACTTCCACACACAAACACAGATGACAGTTTTGCTTAAAGTTTAGAACTCTCTTTAGACTAACAAGTGTCTACCTATTTAATTGTGCAGAGCCTCAAGGCAAACAAGTCCCTTGTTCAGCCTGTGGTATGACCCATTTTGTTTTTTGCTGAACAGATTAAAATTGTTTTACCTGCCTTCAAATGTGTAATGATGTAAGTAATTTTAATTTGGTTTTACTTAAGATGATGGTGAGCTCAAAATCTGGAGCTGGTATTCGAAGCTTAAGGACAGTGCTTTCTAAGATTGCTCGTTTTGCGAAACTATAATTTATAGTAAGGTATGCGCTGCTTTTACTAGTCAAACATATTTTTAGAATTTTGAGGTTTCGGCATGGTCTAGCCATTCAATAATTCCACATACTTTGGAAATGTAAACAAAATCGTCAGACTATTCTCAGTCATTCTATTGTGATGGAGCAGATAGGTTGGTTGGTTATATGATAGCCCTACTCTCTGCCTTTTCCTTCATTAGTCCATGGTTGAGTAGTTGAACAAACTTTTTTATCCTTGCAGGGCTTGGCTTACTGCTGACATAAAAGTTCTCTGAGGTGGCGTTGCTAAGCTGAAAGCTTAATGACAGTTTTGAAGCTGCAGTTTTCATTATCTGCATGCTGACTGAGTGTGAATAACATGTCCATTTCAGCCAGAAAGTTTTTATTAGATTTGAAAATTGTCAGCAGCAATTGCTTCTTTACATTCCAGCGCTTACAGAATTTTTTTATCGCTCCCGAATCTTTATTTTGTTACCCCATGAGAAGGAGAAAATTTCATCCTTAACTCACGCCAGTAGGCATCCGATTTAGCGACCTCTTACTAGTTTAATTTCCGTGCTGTGGCTTGGGCCGAAAGTTCTTTCAAACGTAGAAAATATTTCAGCATTATTTGTATGCCGAAGTGATTTTGCTAGCTTTGTATGTCTAAATAAAAAAGTAAATCAAAATGGCCAATAGAAAAAGTTATGATATAATTCAACCAAACCAGCCAAGTTCGTAGTCCAGATCGGGTTTACTTACTACTAGATTGTTGGCACGACATAAAGTGGGTCAAATTAGTTTTTTAACATACAAAAGAAAGCATCATAGTATTGCTAATACTTTTCTAGGAAAAACCGAAGTTGACCCCGATTTGACCTTATTATCTTGATGGGTTTTAAAGGCAGCTCAAACGCCTTGTGAAAATATTGTTTGATTCATAAAAAGTTTAGAAGATAATATTTAAAAAAAAATTGATATTGAAACAATAATATATTAAATTAATCTTGGGTTAATTTAAGTTAGCTTGCCAAATTCTCAACTTGGATTATGAGACTATGAGGAGTCTCATATAAAATAAATTAAAATCAAATTATGGAGTTTAAATTTCAACCAATCTAATGTTGAGTAATAAAATTACAAATATAAAAAAAAATAACTCACTATGAGTTAATTTGTCAAACTTGTGATTTGAGTTATGAAAATTGAGATAACCTTGTAAAAAAGTAAATAGAAAATGATTAAAGTCAACTCTGGATTCATCTGTCAAACTCATGATCAAGGTAATGAAACAATGATAATCATATAAAAAAGCAAATCAAACAAATTATGAAGCCTGATTTATAAAATAAATCCAATGTTGAAAGTTGAATTTTTTTTAAGAGATCAATCTAAGAATAGAATACAATAAAAGGACCCGACTCTACTTAGATTAACGCTCAAAACACGTGGGTTAAGTCATAAGACTAAAGCAATTCTATATAAAAAATATCAAAATAAATCATGAAAACCTAATTCATAATTAACTACATGCTGAAAAGATGAAAATTGAAAAAGAATATATCAATTAAAAAAACAAACAAAAAACTTGAGTCAACTATATTAATTTATCAAACTCGCGATTTGAGTTATAAAAACTAAAATAACTTTTTCATAGAAAACAAACAAACAAATCATGAAACTTAATTCTTTCAATAAAATTAAAAAATAAATATTTATAAAGAAAAAAAAGGGAAAAAAAATACTATTGAAATAAATAGTATTTTAGAACGTGATGAACAGTAAAATCATCCATTTGTTTTTAGTTTATACTATATATATAGGTATAGGACGTACAATGTAACCCATAAACTAATCCTGTAAGAAATCATTGATTACAAAATCAACAGCATATCACTATTGACTATTTCTAAAGAATAAACCAATCCAATTCTTTATTAGAAACAATCACATTGAAGCAGGGAAGCCCCCGGTATTCGCCCACCATGTCCCATTGATTCTTCCCAGTACCATGTTTCTATCTCTCTGCATTCCCTTTCCTTTCTTTAAACCAACTTTTTTTTGGTCAAAACTTGAACCAAACCTCGCCTCGCTTCTTCTTCTTCTTCTTCTGATTAATAATAATGATAGTACAAACAACAAAAGATTATTTCTCTTAGATTTCTCAAATTTGACACGTAATACTAACAATGTGCCCATTGAGGCTGATTCTGATATTCCTCTCTGCCACTCTTGCTGGTTTTTTTGTTATAAAAAACCTCAAGTCCAGCCCTTTCTCCGCCACCACCGACACCATAGATGATGACAGTACCACCACCACCACCGACAACAGCAGGAGTTCTCCTCATGCATCCGATTATTCTTCTTCTTCTCGGTTCTCAAAGGTATGCCATAGTTACTCTAGTTCTGCCTCTTTTTCTGGTTTTTCTTATTTTGGGTAAATTTTTTATCTCTTCGTTGAAAATGTGCAGGTAAAGTCAGGGGTGGAAATGGGGTTTTGGACATTGGTGGATATGGCAAGTGGGAAATACTTGTGGAGGCAATTGGGTTTTTCCTCGAAACGTGAAAGTTGATTGCCTTTTCGAGTTATTGTTTCTGTAGGCAATGGAATTTACAAGGGTGTTCAGGTTTTCATTTTTCTAGCAATGGCTGTGTTACTGCAATCCAATTGGAATAAATAAACCCCATTCGGAAATCATTGTTGTATTGGTGGTGGAATTGTAACTTGTAAAGTGATTTCAGCATTTAGTAAGAATGAAAGATCAGCACTTTGTACTATTAGCATTTAATCAGAATGAAAGATCAGAACTTTGTGGCTTTTAGATGTGTTGATCTTTAGTATTTTCATTTATGTTGTAGCGGTGGTGAGATGCTGCTCTTTTATTTGTAGTAATGTTGCTGTTGTTGTATTGGTGATGAAACTGTAATTACTAGGACTAGCATCTGGTAAGAATTAAACGTCAAAACTTTTTGGCTTTTAGATATCGTGTTGCTCTATCAGTATATTGTTTTATGTTGTGATTTTGTTGAGATTCTGCTCTTCTATACGTGTTTCTTTTGCTGTAATGTATAGGGGAGTGTTTGGTTTAAAATTGGTTAGTGATAGTGTGAAGTTTTTTCAGGGTTTTTTGGGAGAATGGATAGTGATGTTTGTGATGCTATTCAATTTGTGTCTGGGATCTGATTGTTCAAGAACCTAAAATGTGCAAGCTTCTTTAAGAGTTGGAGATTATTTTGTCCGTGATAAACAGGAAATGTATGCTATGTGTTATCAGGGTTGGTGAAATTGAGATGTTCTTGCCATGGGAGGATGGTGACAATAATAGTTTTGTACAGTGGATGATAATCTGCTAAGGGTGTACATTTTTAGACCTAAACAGCCATTGTAGATTGTCAACATGTGGTTCTTTAGAACTGAATATCCTTGAACATTATGTATTTAAGTGCATGAGGCATCCATATACTTCTTATTGTGGATTGCTGAAATGGACGTTTCACAACTAATAAACCTGATGTTAAACTCTTGAGATTATGATTTCTAGTTGACAAAAAGGATCCATGTTCTCTGCTTCGGTGATTCTTGGAAAGTTTAGATTAGTGCTGCACAGAGCCTGGTTCCTTGGTAATATGGTGGCCACTTTGAGTACAAAAGGGCGGTTTTCTTTGATGATAACCCTATCATGAATTGCATTCTTATAGTCTGCTGTCTCCATCGCCGCTGGATGACAATACATGATGGATGAAAACTTGGCTACATGCATCCATGAAAATTTTGCTTTGTTTGGTTGCAGAAGATATGAACGAACTAGCTATCAGTTTGAACCAGTTATATATAACCATACTCTTACTACTTCAGAGTGTTACCATAAATCTGCAGTCAAGGTTGTTGTCTGCAATTAGTAACTTTTCTGCCACAGCACTCTCTCTTGGCGATCGCATTTGATTCACAATACTGGATCTGTTATGATTTATGCTACTGATTTTGTCATGATGTGCGCTAATTAATCGTTGGCTCGAGCTTTGCCATTTATTTTTCCTGGTGAATGACTTGCCCAACTACAAAACAGAGGACATGAGATCAGTTAAGCAAGCAGATTTTAGTCCAGATCACAGAATAATGGCATTCAAATCACATGCAGTTATGTTTTTCTAGTCAAAAATCTGCTTCCCTATTTCAGGAACTGGGGAATGTGTCTTGCTGGCTCCTAACAGACTTAAAAATTATAGTAGGGGTGTGCTGTAGAATTTGCTAGAGACAGGCTCCTTTACACATTCATTTTGTAGCTGGATTCCTTGACATGGTGGGGTGCTGTAGAATTTGCTAGAGACAGGTTCCTTTACACATTCATTTTGTAGCTGGATTCTCTTGACATGGTGGTGAATATTGTTAGGGTCAACCGACTTATTATAAAGCATTGCATCAGGAAATATCTTCAAACTTACTGGGACTAACATAGCTCAACTAAAATGTGAGTTCTAGCAGATTCAATTCATATTTATTTCTTTTAATATTGCTGCTTTGATTAATATCTCAAAACAGAAGGGATATGTACAAAAAAAATATAAACATGGTTGATTGAAGAAACATAAATAAATTTATTTCTAAAATAATTTTGAAATGGACTTTTATTCTCCCAACAAAAAAGAAGAAGCTGTAATTAACCTTGTTTTTAGACTTCGAGACCAAACACTACCTTAAATAAACTATTTATACATAAGAAAACTTTCTTTCATAAGAGAATTTGAATCTGGATATACAATGTATCTCATCTTATTTCACAAGGGTTGCATTTTTTTTCAAGACAAAACTCAGGAGTTGCCCTGTAGCCGTTCTTTTTAAAATTAACTTGACAGAAGTTTTTTTTTTCTTCTTAATTCCAAGCCAATTATTCTAGTATATGCGGGTCGAGTTTACATAATTTTAACAATCATATTTAATACAATCAAATGTAATTAATATATTTATGTTATTGTTATTATTATCTTGCTAGGCTATTAATAAATTACATCAATAAATCAATCAATAAATAAAATATGTATAATAATCTTAAATTAGTGTTTAAGAATAAATATTCTATCCCTTAATCCCTTATATCCAAACCTTTACATAATATCTAACAAAATTTATTATTATTATCTTTTAAATATATCAAAGTCAATTTGAAAAACATGCTTATTTTAAGATTGTTTAACTGAGATAATGTGCATGTAGTTTGAGAATATCATATATCATCGAGAGAAAAAACATTTAAATATACAAGATGATTTTCGAGGAAAAATCAATAATTAATTTTCTAAAAAGAAAAAAGAGAAATAATATGTAATAATATAAGATATCCATTTGATAAATGACTGTATTTTTTATTGAAAAAAATATATTATCAGTTAGATTTTTAATATTATTCACGTTAGAATTCTCATTAAAAAAAAGTACTCAAAATCTGTAATATCTATAAAACCCTACACCAACGGTCGAATTGCATCGAAACTCCGCTCCTCAGAGATACCGGGAAGAGGAGGAAGCACAAATCTTTATCGTCCACAACCCAAAAATGACAAGAAAGAGAAAACCCCGAAAAAAACTCCTCCTCAAGAAATAGTAGAAGAAGGAGAAGCAGCAGAGAAGGGGAAAAATGGGTTCTTCGCTTGCTATCTCTTGACTTCTCTTTGCCCCAGATTCAAAGGCCACACCTATATTGGGTTTGGTTCCTTCTGTCATTTTTTCATGATTTATGAATCTTAATATTTTGGTGTATTTTTTTTATGTATTTTTGACGATCAATCGATAAAGGGTTAGTGTTTGATTGATCTATAAATGTTTTTATCATTTCCTTTCTGGGTGTATTCCATCTTGATACCCCTTTTTTTCTTTTGCTCCCAGCACTTGAAAGTTGAAACCCAATTTCAGTGGCAAAGTTGATTGCTTTTTAGAATATTCAATACAAGGAAAAAAATGATCAGTCTATTAAGGGTTTGATATATTGGTGAAGTGGTGATCAATTGTTTTGTGGGGCCGTATGATCTTTGTTTCAGATTTTTGTACTGACCCATTACTTGAAACCAAATTTTTGAATGGATAAAGTTTGTTGCTTCTAGAGTACTTAATTTGTGATAATAAAAAAATCTGATCTTTATCCAAGCTAGGACAGGCTTTTTTTTCTTTTTGGTTTTTATTTTGATAAGTGGAAGGGCTGGAGTTGTTGCAGATTTACAGTGAATCCGCGGCGGAGAATTAGGCAACATAATGGTGAGCTTAGAAGTGGAGCATGCAGGACTAAGAAAAGAAGGCCATGGGAAATGGTCATATGCGTTTATGGTTTCCCAACTAATGTTGCTGCTTTGCAGGTTATTTCTTTTTGTTCTTTTTTAACTGTTTGTATTTACTTTTGGCTTTTCGATTCTTATAGCATGTTGAAGCATTTTTATCGTTTACTTGTGTCGAAACAAGTCTACAAAAGAGTAGATTATATTCAGCCAAACTTAAAACCATGGCCTTTGACGGTTTCTTTACTAGTCTATAACTGAAATTAAGATTGGTCTTAGATATCATGCTTTGGATTTTGGCAGTTTGCATTTGCTTGCTTTTGTTTCAGAGGCTCCTTATGATATTGTCTTTTGAGCTGTTTAATAATCTTGAGCTTACAGTTTTTATAGCCTGTCAAAGCTAGTCCTTCATTTTACCTGCAAGACCAGAGTTTTAAGATCTTGGGCTAGGGCTTTAGTGCTTACCACTTTGTCATTAGCTGCTATACATATTCTAGTGCTAACATATCGAAATGTGTAATTGGATGGAAACCTACAGTTTGAATGGGCATGGCAGCACCCAACAGAGTCAGTGGCTGTCAGGCAGGCAGCTGCCTCATTTAAATCCTTCTCAGGTGTTGCCAACAAGATTAAACTTGCTTACACAATGCTTAACCTCCCATCTTGGCAGAGGTACAACTTATTCTATGTGGAAGTAAATAGACATTACTTCATCTCAAGGTTTGATATATAAATACTGAATGTTTCTCTTTCTATGATTAGCTTGAACATCACAGTCAACTATTTCTCAACGAAATACAAAGTGCATTCTGCTGGTTGTCCAAGCTTGCCAAAAAACATGAAGGTCCAAGTTTGCCCCATGAATGAACTTCCCTGCTATTCTGATTTGGTTGATAATTTGTTTGAAGAGAGAGATGATTTGGACGGTGAAGAGGAATATGAGAGAGCTAGTGATGGAAAGTGGAATGGTTGATGCAAACTTGGTGGAGCTGGATGATTCCTCCACAGATAAGGGTTCCGTGCTATAATGGAAGGGAGGAGATAATCTTTGAAGGTGAATATGGTGAAACAGAAGATAGGGAAGTTTGTAGCAGCAGTGGACTGGTAAACAAAACATATAACGAATGTGGTAACACATGTGGAACTGTAAAAGAAACACGTGCAGATGCTATAGCACATAGTTCAGTAGATTGTGCACATAGCATTGACAAGACTTCTGACGAGCAAATCAAATGGTTTGAAGAATATGATCAGCAGGACCTAAGGGAGCCATCCTCTCCAGAACTTGGTCGTGCACAGCCTTTTCATTTCATGAATTCACTTGCGAGAAAAGCATTTTCCATTAACACACTAGCGAGAAAAGCAACTTCAATTGTCACTACCTTTTCTATGAGCGAGACTGAAGATAAGGATGTATTGACATTGATTGATGAGAATGTCTCTGAATTGGATTCGAAGATGGGGAAGGAATTAGTTACCGACAAAGATGCTGAAGATACTTACACAAGTGGAGCTGTAGAAACATGTGTGAATGCTCATACTTCTGCAGATTATCCACATAGCATTAACAAGATTTCTCACGAACAATTTGGTGGATGGTCTGAACCATATGGCATGCAAGGCCAAAGAGATCCACCCTCTCCAGAACCAGATCATGCCCAACCATTTGGTTTCATGAATCAGCCAGCAAGGCAAGCATCTTCAATTGTTACAGACTTTTCTGTGAGAGAGACTAGAGATAGGGATGTATTGACATTGATTGACGAGTCCGAATTGGATTGGCCAAGATGGGAGAAGCTCTCTAGCAAAATAAATACTGGTAAAGATAAACAACTGAACCGAAGTTCATCCATCCCTCAAGAAATTGAGATTGTAGATTTGTCATCTCCATCTCCAGAAAGCAGAATCAGGTCAGACAGCAAGAAGAGGAGAGTTTCTCCTACGTATCCTGTAATTATTGACTTGACTTAGCCCGAGTTTGTCCAATTACCTAGTGTTGGACATCATAGCAAAAAATAAAGAAATAAGTACACAGTTTGATTCTGCAGAATCTGCTTTGGCGTAATTATATTCTAACATCAACTATTCTCACCCATCCTGCTGGGGATCATTGACTGATATAAACTGGATATCATATATTTTCATGCTTGCTAGTTGCACAATGGGATTTAGTTAGGCTGTGCAATCTGTTTCAGATCATTAAACAGGTTCTTAGATGGGAAGTGGTCAATTATATTTGTCATGCTTCTCCTTTATCAGTCTGCTAAGTTTAAGCTGAGCTTCAACTTCTGTCAAGTAATCTAATAAGAATGGCGTTCAACTTAAACCTTTTCCTAGTCCTTAACCTGGACATGACTATGGAACCCTGCACCATTTCCGAAAGCAGGGAAACCTGTCTCTTCATGTACATCCAAGTCCTAACAGACTCTTCATGAGATCAGTAGAGTTCGCTATTGAACCTTCTCCTTTACACCAACATTTGAGGTTGAATTCTTTGACATGATGGTGAATACTGTTATTTTCAACTGGAAGCATCAGGAACACTATTTCCATGATAAATATGACTTATTTTACTTTTAAGAATATAGTCTTGAAAATCATGGTTGTATGTTATCAATAGTAAATACCATAAATCCTTAGCGTTCATGATTAAGATGCATTAGTGACCATTACTTTTTTTTTTTTGAAAGTAATCAATACCCTTGGTTTGGGATTCTTCAGAAAACAGCAGCTGATAAAACAACAGAAATTTGATTTGTACGTTTTAGACCTCAAAGATCATAAGTGATAAATTTGGTTAACATCCAGATATATCTAAAGAAATATCATGTCAAGCCATTTTTCAGACTTTTCAAGTAAGTATTTGCCAAGCAATCTGTCCCAGTGGGCTCCTTCATTGTATGGGAGCAAGAGAAAGGCTAATGAACATTTTCGATCAGGGATCATGTGGGGTTTGTCGAGAGATGAGGACAGCTGGAAATACTATTAACCACATAAAACCGGGAGCCTAAGTTTATCAATCGCATGATTATTGCACCACTTGTTTGCTTTTTAATCAAGACAATAAGAATCACCGAGGGTACTGGTATTCAAACATCATCCTCCTACCTTGTCAAAAAAAACCTTTACAGCTAAGCAGGGTCTTGGCCTAGCAGTCAGGAAGTGCTGTTCCTTTCAGTTATCCGGGTTCAAGCTTTACTAGGCACACCTGTCATTCCCGTGGTTTTTTATCTATTCACTAGACTTATAGGATACTCTGTGAATCCGAGAATTAGTTGTGGTGCGCGCAAGCTAGCCCAAACATCCCAATTATAAAAAAAAATGACTTTTACCAAGATTGGGAGGTCTATGTCCATGTGAACTCAAGTGAGGCTTACCTATTACTTGGACCAGACCTATGGAAATCTGAATCATGTTGGGACAGCTTTCAGACACACATGAGCTAAATTAGGCAAGGGCAGAAGTGTCCTATTTGGACATGGAAAAAGAGCAATTTTTCAACAGGATACAGTTTTTTTTTTTTTTTTTTTGGGGCAGGGGTGCTCCACAGCAATGTGTTCTCCAGGTGTACATACCTATAATAAGTATACATTTGTGTACACGTGTACGTTTCTGTTAGAAAAGTTCAAACCAACTGTTTCCTACCAACTTCCAAAGAAGTTCCTGGGCTATAAGTGCAAAATCTCGTGCTACATGAAGCTTGTATCATTGACGGGAACATTGCACCACAGAAAAGACCATAGCGCATTGGAGAAGATATTTTTCTGAAATTGAATATAATAAAGAACAAATCTTTTGAAGCTGAAAAGGATTTCAAAATAGACAGGATGCAAAACAATTTTCGTACCTCTTCTTGCAACCTAAATAATAATAATAAATATCTAAGTTGTCGTCATGAGGTGGCATTCTTTTAGCTCGTACCGATATATATGAGCTACTGATGCAAGGTGATCCTCCTGGAAAATCTCGGTTATAGTATTAACTTTCAGTGCATTCAGAAACAAAAACCGAACATGAGGTTAGAGAATGCCTGGAAAATGTTATTTAAAGGAAAGTCATAGGATGTTAGGACATGAAATTCAAGAATTCGAGAGTTATGTGCTTTGAAAGTTAAGTCATCATTTATCATATACAAAAACGAGCAAGTTTATAGCGGGAGGTCAGAGGCAAATAACACCCAATTTTATATGGGTGCTTTCTATTTTTCATTTATGTTTTGATTCTAAAAATTATTTAGAATTGTACAATTAAATCTAAAAAAAAACATAATAAAATAATTTTTCTTAACAAAATTATAAACATGTTTAATATTACAAGAATGTCATCATCAATCTTTGCAAGTTCTTTACATTCTTTGAATTGCTTCAAAATTTTAACATAATATATATAAATATATCTAGAAATTCCTTGTATAATTTCATTTCAATCTAATAGTCAAATTAAAAGAGATAACTGATATTTTTAATTAAAAAAAATACTATTTAACCAAAATTTAGGTGGAATTTCCAGAAACTAGCCAAAATTTTAAGCGAGATACAAACTGTCCTGTTTCATCTTGATTTTTTTAACTAGTATAAAATGTTACGGCCGTTTCGAAAGTAACAACACCGATAACACCCACAAGTACAAGCAAGAAAGTAGAAAAACGAGAAGTTTATAAAATTGTACAAACACAAAGCTATAGCGGAAAAATTGTTATTAAGAGAATATCTCAAACAAACTGATACTGATAGTTTGGTCATTGTCATTGCTGCAGCTTCTGTTATTGTGGTTCTAGCTGCAGCTGCTGCTGCTGCGGTTCTTGCTGCTGCTGCTCACCCTGCCACAAACAAACAATATCTTTGAGAGCAGGCCTTATATCTTCGTTCAATATCTTCTGATATTCCAGTGTATCTCCATTAGTTTTCTTCAGCTCCACCAAATGGTAATTTGGAGTCAGTTCAAAGATCTCTGCATCAATGGCCAACAGCCCCTTTCTCCCTTCCTTCATTCCTTCCATTCTCAACAAACCTGCATCTTTCTTCATTACCTTCAGCTTTAGATGCTTAGAAATATCTTCCAGTTTGGAGATGACGACTGAGGCCGTTTGTGCAGATGTAAATCTTGCTTCTCTGTTCCGATACTTGTCCTCAAATAATCCAGTTAGATCAAATCCAGCAGAAAGGGAAATGATATCAAAAGCATTTAAATATGGAGGTTTGGCTGATTCTTGCTTTGCCTCACAGGCTACACTGCTATTCTCAGAAGGACCAGAACCATTCCTACCCAGAGCAGCTGCCTCCCTGCCTCCTGTTTCAGTTTTACTTTGTCTAGGCAACCCTTTTCTAAACCAAGAACTTTCCTTTATCTCAGCAATGGAGATCCTTGTATTGGGGTTTGGATCCAGGATCTTACGCAACAGCTTACGAGCATCTGTTGGAAACCAATTAGGGCATTTGAACTCTGCTTTGTCAATTTTTCTGTACATCTCCATTAAATTTGTATCATGAAATGGGAGGTAACCAGCCAATAACACAAACAAAACCACACCACAGGACCAAATATCAGCCTTAGCGCCATCATAACCTTTCCTTTTGATCACTTCAGGAGCAACATATGCAGGTGTTCCACAAGTCGTGTGGAGTAGTCCATCTTGGCGCTTGGATTTAGCAAGGGCACTCAACCCAAAATCACTAATCTTTAGATTCTCATTCTCATCCAGCAACAGGTTCTCTGGCTTTACATCACGATGATAAACATCCCTGCTGTGGCAGAAATCAACTGCATTGATCAGCTGTTGAAAATATTTCCAGGCAACATCCTCCTTTAACCTTCCTTTAGCAACCTTGTTAAAGAGTTCACCACCTTTAGCATATTCCAATACAAAGTAAATCTTACTTTTGGTGGCCAACACCTCGTAAAGTTGTATGATATTTGGGTGTCTAACAAGTCTCATTACAGATATTTCTCTCTTGATCTGATCAACAAGCCCAACCCTAAAGACCTTCTCTTTGTCAATTAATTTAATGGCTACACTCTGGTTGGTTTTGATGTCCCTTGCAAAATACACCTTGGCAAAGGTGCCTTGGCCAAGCAATCTCCCCACTTCATACTTTTGTGTCAACACACTAGGTTTATTTTCCATTCCAAGCTAAAACTGCTATTATACTATAATATACAGCACTCTCCTCCTATTTATTTTATTAACCTGAACAGCAGGATCTATAAATAAAGAAGAAGTGGCTCAACCGTCTTCACAAAGATCATACCTGCTTGAAGGTCCATGGTGCTTTTGAGCACAAAAGCAACAGGAATGATTTCCAAATCCAATCTCATCAAAAACAAAGAAGGGAAGGTCCGACAAAGCTGGAACCTGATGGGTTTCAGAGACGGGCATCCAAACACTCAACCACATCATGCAGCATTCCCTAGGTTTTCTTGGTAAAAGATCACCCTAAGAATGCCATGACTGTGTCGACGATACACCTTCAGCAGGATACAAGTAAATCTACACAAACAAACAGGATTTATAACCTGAGCAACAAAAAAGAGCAAACAGAAAATAACCAAAAAAAACTATTAAATTTACGTGCTAAGAAATCCAACAAATTTATAGCTGAGAAATTTGCAAAGAAACTTTCATATTTGTTATATCCTCAACCCCCACAATTCAAATCCCTTGCTTTCATACGCCATGAATAAAGAAAAGAAAATTCATAGCAATGAAAATTGATCTCCGACAAATCACAAAGTCTGCTTCTTTGGGAACTAAATGGACAACATAGGCTACTAAACCCTTGTCAGCTCATCAAAAACTTCATATCCAAACCCCTCCAATCGCTGACTAAACAGTATAACAACAACAATTTGCAGATTTAATCACTATCGATCTCAAAGATTAAGCCTTTCATAAAACTGAAACTTACCCACAAAACCTTAATCAAAAAGATGAAAATATTCACACACCAATGATCAAACCAACATAGAGCTAAACATTTCTACAGAGACCAGCACCAGATGGAAAATTCAAGAAAGGGTCACTAGAGCTCACCTCTGTTGAGTTGAAAGAAGCCAGAACAGAACAGAAAAATTAAACAACAGATAGGCAACCTTGCCTCTCCATCCCTGTTTTTGTTTCTCTTCTGGTTCGGTCGGTAACAGTATAAATTTGGTAATGAAAATAAAAGAGCTGTATTAATAAGAAGTAATAAGAACCCTTAAAGCACTTTACATGTACTTGCACACGTAATTAGGTACATGTTTCTTGATTAATGTTATATTTGGTCCCATTCTTTCAAATTTATCTTAATCTAGTCCTATTATTATTTTATCCTAACACCATTTCCCAATTACTCGTCCTTCAATCAATTGCAATCGGATTGTAAAGGGTTAAAAGTAGTTATATTTGATTATTTTAGATGATTTGAATACATCATATCACATCAACCATATCGTCAATCGTTCTAGCTACAGTTATTGAAAATATCTTGTGTTGAATATAATAAGAAAGTAATGGCTAAGTAATACTATTTGGCATGAAGGTTTACAATGAACTACCAACGACTATATGCATCTAATCGAATAAGTGTTTCAAAAGTGACCGATCAAACTCAAAGTAGTTTGACTATATATGTAGTTTGGTTTGAATCAAAATACAATAAACTTAAATAATATTATTTCAAATAAAAAATTAAAGTTGATACAACTAAGTCTCAACTAGATCACAGATCAATCTACTGAATTAAAAGGGTTTTATCTAGCCAATATTTAAAGTAGTTTTTTAAAAGAATCTTATCCATTCTAGATTAATAAATTATCATATTAATTTTCCTACATAAACTACGTTTAATTACTATAATTCTGAGTTGAATGTAATAACACATTTGATCTAAAACAAATGATTTTCATGAAAATTGACAATAATTTGAATAAAATCGAGAGAGAGTTTGATCCTAATCTATGCATAAACACACACACACACATAAATATGTGTGTGTATAAACAACAAGGGAACATAAGGGGATTAAGGAATCTAAACTTAGATTAAAGGGGATGAAATCCACCATTAACCGAGTTCATATCGTCAATATTGGTTAGGATCTATGGGGGCAAGATCATATTAGAATGATGGAGTCTTCTTTCTTGACGAGACAGTGATTGTATAATAATGCCAAGTGTAATGGGAATGTGGGTTATTACTACGTGTGATCCTGCCCATCAACCAAGTAATAAATATCTTATTGTTTGACTAGCTGTTGTAGAACTGTTAGGTTTAGCAATGTCGGGAACTTGTGTTAGGTTTAGCAATGTCGGGGGCTTGGCTTTTTGGAATTTAACCAAGCCAAAATTCAGAAAGTAAATAAAATTCCAAAGTTTTTAAAATGAGAATCCATAATATTAAAATTAAGAGAGAAAAAATTACTAACCACATGAGAAAAAAAGATAAAATATACAAAATCATTTAAGGTAGACGCTACCTTAATATAAAGAATTATTAAATATGATTTTCGAATCTTAAGAAAATAGAAAAATAAAAAAATGCTACATATATAATCCCGGAAAGTCAAAAGTCTAAATAAATAGAGAAAGAAAATAGTGATTTTATATTATGAATAATAAAAACCAATCAAACCCGATCATATGAAAGCATCTTCTATCACCTCATAACCTTAATTCCAATAATAAAAAAAGTTATATGTCATGAATTTTCACACCACCACTGATTTGTTGCGACGATTCCAGTAGCTGGTAGATGACAAAAGCTAAATATATTTTTTTTTATTGGAGTAAATCTTATTTTGTTAGATATTTTTTTGAGAGTCCAAGTTAAATAAATAAAATTTCAGTTATTTTAAATTTTTAAAAAATAAGTATATCCTGACTCAAACATGATTATCTGCATAGCAATTTCAAATCATTTATCACCACATCATATTATTTTGAGACCAAAAGCTAAATACTTGTCATAATGGATTGCCATTATTTTGGGATAAAAATAAACATAAATAATAAAAATAAAAATCTATTCCCTTGAAAAAGATTAAAATAAAAGCATACAAATAAATATATTTTTGAGATGATCTTGAAATAAATTTTTGTGTTTCTAAAATAAAAAAAAATTATTTTCTTTATTTTAATTATCTTTATTATTTCTTTCATGAAATAATAATCAACCATAGTCATTTATAGATGCAATCACAACAAAATTTAGTGTACTGTTAGACATGGGACAAATACAATTTTTGTGCTTAATGACTAGATTTTCTTGCTTGGAACCGTTCTACTAATTACTTGGATAAGAACGACCATATCACTGAACTGAATAAGCTTTTCGACCCTAATTAAGTTCTGAAAATGATTTAGGTTCAATTACTGCATAAAATATACATTAAAACAATATAATAATAATATTATTAAGTTAATGCAAAATAATATGATGGCAAAAAATAATATTTTTATCCATGAAAGTAAATATCTGACACACAGATTATTTTTTAGAGCTATCCAAATCATTGAGCCACTAGCATCATCATTCAGTCTATCATTGAGCCACTAGCATCATCATTCAGTCTCAAAACAATGCGTTTTGGACTGTTCTAATCGTTGTTAGAACTGTTCCATGAAAGTAAATATCTATAAATATGAACCTTCGAGCAACAAAGATCGTGACTGAGTTGCTATTCTACTAAGTGTGTGTTTGTAATTTTAAAAAAAATAAGTTTTATAAAAATATCTGTAATTGTGGTTTTAAAATATATGTTTATTTAAAAATATTTTAAGATAAAAAGGGAGTTCTACTTTGCATTAGAGCTAACATTATTTTGATTGTAATGGCATGCTTAAACAATAGAGTCCAGATTAGTTTGGTGCATCCTGTCAATAGTAATATGCATAATAATTTTATTTGTAGCCTTGACACATTTTTGTTTTTGTTGCTCAATTTGAGCTTGTCTTGTCCAGTGACACTAATTTAGTTGACAAGGGTTCAGACAAGGACTATCTGTATGTTAATGATAAGTGGAGTGTGATGTTTTGTTTGTACTTTTGATATGAGCAAAAGGGATCAATGGACTTTGTTTCAATTTGGTTTTAGAAATGGTTTGATAATAATAAGGTTGTTCAATGGTTGGACGTTGAGGATGTTCATGAGCGAACAAGGTCACAAAGCTCTTAATAAACAATAAGAAAGGATGTATCTTTTTGTGATATCTTTGTGAATTGCCAGAATCTGGAAATGGGTTTTGGATCTGAGAAACCTTGAAACTTAATAAGCATTAGATCCTGACGCAGATCGATCAAGATGGATAATGTAGCACATAAATTTATGCATTTCTAGATGAAACCGCAACAAGATTGAGTGTGTGTACTGACAGAACGAATTCAGATGTTCTGGTCCATGATACAGGGAAGGAACAGAAAACAAGTGCAGCTAAAAGCTGTCGCGGGAGAATTGCTGTTGCTCCGGTTCTGAATTTCTGAGCACCTCCATACCTATGGGGACGCTTTTCTAATTACCTTCCTATTAATGCTGTTAATAAACTATCTCATCTAATAATTTAAGCTATTACACTACTAAAAATGGGAGACGTTTGCAACGGACGTGTCCGTTGCAAACAAGAAAGGAGTTCGTTGCAAGCTTGTCAAAAAGATTGTTTATTTAATTTATTTATTTAATTTCTTAAATAATTATAAATAAATATTTTCATGAATATTATTAATATTTAGAAGCAAATAAATATAGTTCAAATAATATAAAAAGGTTATTTTATAATACAACAGAGATTCAGTTACATTTACACGCTAAAGTAAATACATATTTTTACATCATGAAACAAAATAATCAAGAATTTTACATCAACATGAAACAAAATTTTTCTAAATTTTTCTCTTGTAATACAACGAACAAACTCACCAACCAGCATCAGGATCGCTGTTAATACAGAACCGGGCAGATTTCCAAATCCTTGACTTTATGATGCAGTGAATGTGGTTATTTGGTTTTCTCCACACAGCAATTGCTCCCTTCTCTGCAACTTTCTTCCAGCACAGCCGCACAGCAAGATCTTCCAACCTTGCTTGCTCCAACTCCTGAGCTCCCACCTCTGACCCCTTGTAAGTATCCTTCCAATTTATAGGTGGTCCAGAAAATATCCAGTAACCACCAGGACGCAACACACGGTCAATTTCCATGAGGTAAAGTCCATCTAGTCATTTTTATTTTGAAAAGAGGGGAAAGAAGTAAGACATTTGGGATCCCATTGAACTTCCATAAGGGGACAAGATCATAAATGAAATGGTTGTATGGGGGTGAAAACCAACCAAACATACATGCAAAATGAATCAAGTTTTTTTTCTGAACTGATATGATTCTTGGAGCAGGGTAGAAATTAATTCCAATATAAATGTTCATGCACTGACAACTTCATTTAACATCATCATGATAAACAAACATCAATGAGTAGAACTTAGTATGAGTACCATATTTAGTCCATTGAACCAAGCATCTGGCACAGTGAGCCATATCAAATGATCTTGAAGGGAATGGCAACCGATGGATGCTAAGTATACCAAGCATGGCTGGAACTCCTCTTTCCAGTGCAACCTGCACTTGAGCTTCATGTTTATCACTCGGCGCTAATGACATTGTGAGGATGTTATAATCCATTAAATGTGCTCCAAAGCTTGCAACCTGAAAAGAATCAACCAATGGCCACAATTTTATCAAGCGAAGTCCAAGTATCAATTTATAAGAACAATGGTGATTCGCAATTCGTTCATATGTTATAAACTTTTACAATTTTAGCCTCTCTAAGACCCCACTTTCAAAATTGAAGATACAGTACTTTCAAGCAACAGTAAGAACCAGAACAAATCCATTAAAAATTAACGCTCTTTACCGCTTCTCCTTCATTGTGCTGTGAATCATCACAAACCCGTATGGCTTAGACAAGCAAAACAACCCAATGCCAGATATAAAAGATCAAAACTTAAAACAAGCCTAAAATGCAGGCGCAGACAAGTTCCACCATGTACCTAAACAAGAAGCAATTCATAACTTACCCCACATCCAACATCAAGAACAGTGCTTATACTCCCAGATCTCAAAGGCACAAAACGTTTAATCTCGTCAACATAACCCTTAACCCCTTTTCGAAATGAGGTCCCACCATCTGGAAAAACCAGCAAATCACCTTCCAATCTAACCCAATTCTGTGTTTTCTTGACCTCACTCAGCTTCTTAAAAGGAAGGTTCTTGAACCAAGCGTAGTCCCTGCTCTTTGGCCATGAAAAAGGTCTCTTATAAGCATCAGGCCTGGGAATTTTTCTCAATCAACTATACCTCCACCTTGGTAAAAAAGGAAAAAGTAGGTTGTCTAAATTTCTTCAAGCAACCTTAGTTGTGCAAACTCAGCTTAAATATCACTATAAGGCCTAAGACTTTTCTACTTGTTTGACCTTCTGAAGAGGAACATACCAGGTAAACAAAACAAACTGATAAGCAGAATGATAATTGAGGTAATGTATATAAATATACATGAAAATCACAATGTCAAAATTTTTAACATTAATACTTATCTCCACTACTCTATAATATTATACTGTCAAACAAATTAAAAAAGAAAAGCACATGACTTTTCTAAAAGCTCTCGGCAAAACCAAATGGGTGACCAAAATAATGCATTCATATTTCTAAACTTATGATAAAAAATACAGAAATGGTGTCAACTTAAGCTGCAGTACTAGTGGAAATGGCGTCAACAAGAAGAAACCCAAACACAAATTTTTCTGTTAAAAACTAAGGAAATAAAAAATGGAAATGCTTACCGTATATGAAGGAGATCGCCGTTGTGGTGGTGATGGGTCTACTGTTTAACTCAAGCTCGACGCCGACAAGGTGGAACGGGAGCAAGAGCTGGAACGTGGTTTTTATGTCACTGTTCACTGGCCAGAAGAGAGAAGAAGAGAAGGAAGAGAGATCGGGGGAGGAAGAAGCAGAGAGATCGAGGGAGGAAGAGGTAAAAAATATTGGGGTGCGCGCGTTATGATTTCTTGAAATGGCGCGTTTTGTAAAGTTAGGATTGCAACGGATATTCCGTTGCAATTTCAATTTCACTTTGCAACGGATAAATGGTTTGACATTGCAACGGAACATCCGTTGCAAATTTAAAATGAATTTGCAACAAATAATTCGTTGCAATATGTTTTAACTTGCAACAGAAAATCCGTTGCAATATCATTGTAATTTGCAACGGATTTTCCGTTGCAAATGGTTTTTCACTTGCAACGAATTATCCGTTGCAAATTAAACTTGCAACGGAAAATCCGTTGCAATATCAGTTTTATTTGCAACGGATTATCTGTTGCAAATTCTTTTAAATTGCAATAGATTTTCTGTTGCAATTTAAATTTGCAACGGATAATCCGTTGCAATTTTATTTTATCTTGCAACGGATATTCCGTTGCAAATTAAAATTGCAATGGAAAATCCGTTGCAACACATATGTTTGTTTTTTTAATTAAAGAATGTGTTTAGCAACGGAAAATCCGTTGCTAATCAAATTTCAGTTGCAAACGCCCCCTTTTTTTAGTAGTGTTACGTGAGATCTCAGAATATAATTTATATCATTTTCTAACACCCCTTTAAGTGAAACCTTTTTGGACTTGAAACTTGTACAAATCCAAACTATCTTGTGCTTGATTTTTATCAAATAGAATAGGGATAATAAGATTCGAACTCGTGACCGCTTGGTCAACAAACATCTGATACCATGTTGAGAAACCATCTCACCTAAAAGCTTAAACTATTAGATGAGACTTAAAATATGATTTATATTACTTTTTAACACCATCTCACCTAAAAAATTAAGCTAAAAAATATTATATAAAGAATCAGAAAACGTCCCACACAACTTCAGATGTAACCATTATATATATATATAAAACACACACACACACATATAGATTAAATCTCTAGTGAATGATCTTATTATTTATTCTAGTATTTATCTCTTTCTCGGCACGTTTTCACGATCAAGTCTAGCTCTTTCTCTGTCATTATTGAATGGGATTCAGGAACTAGGCCAACGATCGACTCCATCCTTCTGAAATAATGGCTTGTCTTAAGAGGTTTTGGGTTTCAGCTATACGCAACCAGTCCCCCTCAATGTGGACTTCACGTAGAGAAATGTGTTTCAAGATGCTAACGCGCTAGCTACTTACTAGCTTTTAATAGTACATAAAATCAAGTGTATTGAAATTCGTTCCGTGATGTTTACTTCAGAGTTGTTGTAAGTAATTACTCGGAGATATTTGAAGTCATTTCCTTTTTATATTGAAAATTTGCGTGCCAGTGATGACATGGGCTTTGGCCATTTAGTTGGGTTATTGTTTCATTTGTCCAGGTGATCTCTCAATGCGCTGCATCTTGCACCAGGCAACTGCTTTTGACATTTCTGCTCGTGTTAAGAAGACTGATTTTTTTCTGCGTACACTGGACAAAAAGGAAAGATGGAAGAGATGGCACTCATGGAGGAAGTGGGGGTTGATTAATCTGATTTGAGGTACAGTTACTGTGGATATGATTTATAAATGAAGTAGTGGAGAGAATATTAGGATAAATGATGCAGGTGGGGTGGAGGAAATGGTCAGCTTCAAATAGTCACCTGTGAATTTGTCGTGATTAGATCATGAATAAAGGCTAATTAATTGACAAGTGACACAATGTTAAGTCCAAGAAAAAGATTGCCCGTGCCAAATAATAGTCTAACAAAGAAAGATCATAACTTTTGATCAAGAAATTCTATATGTTTTGTTGTATTTGGGACGATTTTGTAACCAATTGAAGTCCAAAAAACCTTCAAATTAGGTTTGAAAGATATTGTTCAAATTCTGTTTTTCAATTCTTCATATCAGATTCAGCTGTACGAGTAATTTGGATCTTAGGTGAAGCAAGGGTATATGGAATGCATTTTAACCCGTATAAAACACTAAAAAATGGTTTTTTTTATAGAACTATCTCACTTAAGAACTTAAACTATTAGTTGAGATCATAAAATATGATTTATATTATTCTCTAACATCCCCTCTCAAGTGAAAGTTCTTTACACTTGAAACTTGCACATGTTCACATTATATTAAGCTTTGATTTTTCATTAAATAGAATGAAGGTGATAAGATTCGAACTCGTGATCGCTGGGTCAACAAGACTTTGATACCATGTTAAAAAATTATCTCATTTTCAAAATTTAACCTATTATATGAGATCCAAGAATATAATTTATATTAGTCTCAAACAACTTAATTCCATGTAAAGCAAGAAGCCAATGGCCATGATCGAATAAAATAAACACAAAAATGTGGCTTCATCCCATGGAAAGCAAGAAGAGATTAATGGCCATGATCCAATAAAATAAACACAAAAGAGCTTTAGTAACTCTAATTCACTGCAACCACCAGATAGAGAATCGCAAGAGGGCATCAAAATGAAAGCTACAACTTGATTTTAAATATTTTAACAACTCCTGTAAATCTTGATGCGTTTAATTAATTGTCTGAAAACTACCTCAGCAGCAAAGCATTGCTATGGAGGTTCCTTTCCTGTAGAATCCAGCTTCTGGTGTCTAATTTTGTCTAACTTAACATTAAGATAACAAATGAAAATGACTTGATAGCTTCGTTTTGCATTCACCACCTCAGTGGCTTCGTTGTTATCGACCTTCTGGCATTCTATTTATTGTATTTCCAACATGGAATATTTTATATATATTCACGTATATTTGACAGAGATCTTAATTGTATTTATCAGCTAATTGAATAAATCAACCCTATGGAGGCGACTTTAAGACTCTTGCTATCTCAGTCACCGGCTATTATCACCTCGCTAGCCTGCATGAGTAATGGGTGTTGAGATATCTCTACCATATTCAATTGTAACTTTGATTAATTCTGAGCAGATCTTATATATCTCTCATGTTTAATTCTCTTTACCAATATTTTTGTCTCCTAATACATTTTCAAATATTTCAAAACTTCTCGTCACCACACACCTATACTACTCTCTGCTGAAATGTCATGACATGATGAAAGGAGGGTTTATCCTCATCAGAGATTGAAATTGAGAGCTATAATCAAGCTCCAAGGACCCAAATTATCTATGTATCTCTTTCTTTCTTAGAGAATATATACCTACGTCCCTAAGAGGCGTGACATGATGATAAAACACTTGTGATCTATACAACAAGTCTCGAGTTCGATTCAGAGCATGTACTCCTTATAAGAATCTAAGACAATTAGAGTTTTAGTTACTCAATTGACACTACAAAATACGCTTTTTCAGGAGGCGAGGTTTCTCGCATCCTATAAAAGAATGAATATATACCTAAAACTGAACAGCATGGTTGGGAATTAGAGCTGTGTGGGCATTATTGATATTAGGCAGCTACATCAATAATCTTCTTCTGGGCACAAAATTTCTGTAACCCAAAACTCATTGCTGTTGCTTCACCATTACCAAAATTACTGTTTATATGTATGTAACTGCTGCTAGCTGCTCTCGTAGGTGCTTCGTGCTATGATGCACGTAAGACAATAATAGAAACTAATATTTCATAACTGTATCATATATTGAACTGGGTCTACAATAAACCTAGCAAACTTGTTTATGAACTAGTATGATAAAACTAAGTGCAAGAAGATATTTGTTATATAACTTCATTAACCTGCCAAGAAAAATCCATAACTTCAAATCTAGTCATCGGATAGAGCTTAAATTTTGCAAAATAATTATAGAGGCCTAATTTTAATGATGATCAGTGTATTATAACCAGTCGAGGTAGGCAAAAACACTTGGGAAATTCTGTTTTCATTTTTTCTTCCTTCAATTTTTAGTTTAATTTTGAATTTCATATTGTCTTTCCTATCTATGCTTATTTTTCTTATGAAGTTGTAGACCATAGCCTCTCTCTTTTCCGTAGTAAAACAACTTGTTTTATTTAATAATACATCTTGGCCAAAACAATACCAAGTGTTTAGTATATTATTGAGACCTAATTAATTTCAACGAGAACCCAACTATATATAAATAGATATAGCAGACTTAGCTCTACATGTATTTACATTTCGGAATTCGAAGCCTTAAAACCATGCCTTCAACCCCTCCAATTGCAAACCCTACCTTACCTTAAGCTCTCTGCTCATCCTCTTTATTTCCCTGCCATATCTTTTCATAACCCAGTCTCGAAAAACAAAAAGAAAAATGCTTACAAGTAGCTCAAACCTTCCTCAAAATTCCTTAAAACTAAACCAAGATGACAAAAAGGTCTTCTCCAAACGTCTAGCAAGAGATTTCACCGTGTCTAACTTGAACACAGAAGATTACCACGTCGGTGCATCTGTCGCCGTTCCATTTACTTGGGAATCTCAGCCAGGCACTCCTAAGATCATGTTCAGAGAAAACCCTCTTCCTCCCTTAACCCCTCCGCCGTCCTACTCTTACAAAAATCCAAAGAGAGCAGCAAAAAAGTTCTCCAAATCCAATATCCTGGACTCTATTTTCCCTAAATGTTCTACAAGAAAAGCAAACCTGCCTGTATCACCGGCAGCTTCTTCATCTTCTTCTTCGTCGAAGTTGTCACCTTCATGGTCAGCAAAATGTTCCGTGCCTTCTTCGCCAGCGAGGGTTCGGAAGTCTCGAGGAAGTTATCATGGAATATCGTCAAGATCAAGACGATATATTGATTCAAGAAAAACGATGCTGGATCATCTTGATGATCAGGATCGTGATAACGAATGTGAATCTCCTGTTTCTACTCTGTGCTTTGGTTTTGGTCGTGGAGGAAGTGCCGGTTCTCGAGCTGCTATGCATCCATGATCTAGCTAGCTAGGTATTGCTCAGGGATGCTTAATAAGTTAAAGAAATGTATTGTTTGGTATCTAAATATGGATGCTTCAGGTCCTTGTAGTTAAATGAAGGGAAATTGTGTATGATATATATACCAATAATGTAGGTGATGAAATCAATTCTGAAATTAGTTCTGATTATCATCACTGGCATCTTTGATTTTCTTGATTAATGAATGAAAGTGATCATATCATCAATACAATCATATATTTTCCTTTTTCTTCTTCTGGTGGCACAAGTGATTACAGCAGGATATATCTCCAAAGTTATCAACCAAATAATAGGTGCTACTACATGACATTTTTTTTTGTGTGTTTCATAGTATAACCTGCCCTTCCTTCCATTAATTAACAATATTCTATGCCGGCAAGGTCTTGGCCTGGTGGTCAAGAAGGGCTTCTCCCTTCCTCTCACCCCAGGTTTTAGCCTTGTCAGACATGTCTGTCACCCCCGCAGTGCTTTACATGCTTATGGGGTTTGCAGGATGTTCAGTGGGCCCAGGAGATTTAGTTGTGATGCGTGCAAGCTAGCCCGGACACCCTAGTTATAAAAAAAAACAATATTATATCAAATTGCTATATAAATATTTAATGGAATTACTAACATTTATGCCCCATAATGAATATATTTAGCTACTTGTGGCTAAAAAATGGAAATTTTCATTTTTTTTTTTGTAGAAACCATCCGGTAATTCGGTCACTGCCGACTAATCCAGATTCGAGCCGGGTAGGACCCTTAAGGACGGCAAAGCTCTCCCAAGTGAGTTTTAAAACAGCTGCATACCCAAGGCTCGAACTCGAGACTTTGGTTAAGCTGGGAGGACCCCCTACCAGTCCACCCACACCCTCGTTGGTAGGAAATTTTCATTTTTGTTCATACCAAGAATGATATATATATATATATAAACAAAAATAAACAAGATAAATGTGTTTTGATTACATTTCAATGAAAAAAATTATCAAAAGAAACAATAAATTTAACTAGATCCGATATCCAATTAATAAAATATTAAGTGATGAAATTAAAAAAAAAAAACATGACGAATCTCATAAATCTATGTTGATCTTCCAAACTCGCAACCATGGTATCTTGATTCATGTTAGATTAAGAAGATTATTATATCAAAGCTCCTTTCAACTTAAAAAAAATTGAAAAGATTATTATAAGTTTTTCGTAGATCCTGTAAAAAATATATTTTTTTACCTTTAAAAACAGTTCATTTAGTTTTTATTCTGAAAAACCAAGATACCATTAATATTCCAAGTATAATAAATTAATGTCTACAGCTATTCACAACAACTCTCAGCCTTTATTTTTTTAATAAAAATGGCCATCACAGGGAATCGAATGGGCACACGTTCCTGTCTCTGTATTTTATTCTCATGGAATACCATGGCTGGCTGGAATCTGATTTATGCCTCGGCTCCAAGCATGTGAATCTAGAAATGACGAAGGAATCATACACTATAATTAATCAGAAGCTTCTGATTTGTATTTATTTAATTCTGGCTATCTATAATGTCAACGATTCATTATTGGCACGTGACAATTGAAACTCACTTCAGAAATCCCAACAGCACGTGATCACATGGCTCCTGATTGAATTAGCTACAACTTAATTCCTCTACTTCACTAATGGCACATTTTCTTATGCTTTCTCTGCTCTTATTTTGCTCTGCATGTATCGGGAAAACATATATATATTTGAATTAGTAAACTTTTTAATTTGCCCTTTCAAAATAAAAACAAAAAAATATAGGGAAAATGTCTTTCTAGTTAAGTTAAAGACATACCAGCTAGAAAATTCATTAGAGACCGGACATCAATCGTTAGATCTTCCTTCTTTATTGCAATCTAAAGTGGTATAGAATATATTATGTTATGACGTCAAATGATTTTAATAAAGAAAAAGTCCCAACTGTCTATGTAACTGTTTAAGAGTGTAGTTGAAATTGTTTTTGAAAGTATTTTTCGATTAAAAATGCACCATAATGATATTTAAAAAAAATAATTATTTTTGACATCAGTATATAAAAATATCTAAAAACATTATATATTTTTTTTATTTAAAGTAAAAAAATAGAAAATTTTCAAGTTTTTTTGAAAACACTTTTTAAATACAATACCAAGGAGGACATAGATGACAATGGTGGTTAGAGTTCGAGATCGATGATAAGATTTTTTATTATTTTAATTTATGTAAAAGCACTTTTATCAATATCAATATTTAAATGTTTTTTTCTCAATTTTTCATATTTAGTTAGTATCATAATCTGTTTTTTTTATAAATATCATATAAAATATTTCCTATTTCAAAACTGCACAACCAATCAGGTTCCTTGTTTTAAAATAAAACTGAAAATAAATATAAAAAAACAAAAACAGAAAATATAGACGATATACAAAGTTTTATCTTGGGCCCAGGTTATGGTCCTCAAATAATTTCATGTACCCATTTATTGGATTGCAAGCTCAAGCCTAATTTGGGCTTTAGTTATATAGTGTCCTGAAGCAGTGAGGAATCTCAAACGCACAAATCAAGGGAATATCCCTTGGGCCGAACCCATGAGAACTTAATAGGCAATTGACACCCTCATTAGTCATTAATCTTGTCCTTTTCATTGCAATGCTGTTTTATAAAGTCAATCAATCATATGTTGACCCAAAACTTGATTTGGATTTTTAATTAAATTGAATAGGAATTGATATAATTTAACTTGATTGATTAATTAAGTTAACTCGCTAGCTAACCGATCGAACCAATAAAATCAAAATTAAATTAGATTATTCTACTCCACCTGTAACCCGGGTCTCGGGTCTCGAGATAGTGATATATCAAACAAGGTTTAATAATTTTGGCTCTATAATAACCAAAGTTTAACTCATCCCTTCCCCTTTTAAATTAAAATTTCAAGTCTCATATCTAGAAAAACAAATATCTAATAATTCTTTAAAATGATATCTCAAAAAAATGTATGTAATCATATTAGTTTGATAACATATTTAATCATTCAAAAAGAAATATTGTTTCTTATTTTCTTTCTTTTTTTTCTAATACAATAAAAAAAGAAGGTCAAACACGCTCTTGATTCGGAATCAAGATTATAGAGTTGAACTAAAAATAGAAAGGCAGCCTGATTGATTCCTTAAAACCGCAAATTCCTTGACCAAACCAAAATCAAATGAAAAAAAGGTTCAATTAGCTCTAAAAAGAAATTTCAGCTAGCTATTCTTTTATTATTATTATTATTATTATTATTATTATTATTATTATTATTATTTATTTTTTGTGTTCAGTGATGACCTTTCTGGATGCACCAACTAAACACGAAAAAAAATTGGAGTGTCAAAGCTTCCAATTTACATTATCATGGGCAGTGCTAATTTTTACTGTAGATCAACATCTTAGCTGCTGTGTCTGCTGCCTACTTCCATGCTTCTGCATACCAAACTTCCCGATCGAGAAGTAAACCCATCATTTTTTATTTTCGTAGGAAAAACCATGTGCTAGCCAGGAAATCACCAACAATTACTTCTTTGATCTTGGCCTACTCTATTGACCATCAGATACCTAAAACACGAATGTTTGTGTTTGTTTAAGGCATAGCTAGTGGAAGGGTAACGGGGTTTTGATATAAAATTGGGAAAATGGATTTTAAATTTCTAAAATCTATAAGTTGTAGAGGTTTATGGTGTTTCAGTCAGCAGAGTAGTTACTTACTGTGCGAATTTTGAAGAGAAAAATAGATTTTTTTTGTTTGGATGGGAGGAAACCATCCCTGTAAAAAGGTATTTATGGATCTAGATAAACGAATAAAACTCCCGCTGTCCCAAATTCTTATAATACCTGACTTCAATTCAAGGTTTTTAATATGTATATTCTCTTTCTTGTTTCTCCCTCTTTGTAAATGTCTATCTCTCTTTTGACAGCAATTAGGTATTCTCCAGAAATCACATGAAAGTTGACGTTTTTGCGGGCTTAGTTTCGAGACCAGTGACGATAATGTTATTAAAATATCCTAAAACCTGTTGGCAAAACACTGTAGTCACACATTTAAATACACTGTTTACTGGGCATAGTGTAATGATAATTTTGTTATTCCACCTACAAAAAACTCAGCACTAATAATCAAGGATGTTGATTTTTTTTTAAAATGATTTCTTTGTTATTTTCAATTTAAACGGGAACAAATAAATCTTTTACAATTTTAATTGTATAGTGAAATGATCCAAATAACTTTACAGAAAAAAATTATCATGAAAGTGATGGAGGCTTGGGAAGAAAGTGATGGAGGCTACATATTAATAGTTGTACTGTACGGAGCTTTTTTTTTTTTTTTGTCTAAACAACGCGGTGTCTTAGATGCTGATTCAGACTAATCGACGTTCATATCGGGTGGGTCCTAAAAGGATGAAAGTGCTCCTCAAATGACAGTTCTATACAAGAAAAGAGGTTGAACTCCTGACCTCTCTTAAGGGACGAGAACGTCCTCACCACTCATGTCAGAACCTATTGGGTACGGAGCTTGGTGACCAATGATGCGCCAATGCTTAGACGCCACAACAATCTTAACAAGCTAGCCACTCTCGAGTACCCTCGAAATATTTCCACGAACTCGAGAGGGAGAGGATGCATGCAGATTTTTGAAGTACTCTCAATTGTGATAAAGAAGGGTTTGGTGATGCCGTAGATCTTTGGGTTGCACGCACGGTGCAATAATGCATTCAATGAGTCTAGCCTTGATTGACATCCCGAGTTGAAAAATTCTTCACTTGAATGGTAAATATCATAGTAGTCAAATCCGTTCCGAGCGCCGTTCCGGTTTTTTATTTGGAACGGAACGTTCCGATTTCAGTGCATTCCGGCGTGCCGTCCGGTTTTATACTGTTTATATTTAATTAATTATATATATGAAAAAAATAAAATATTAATTTAACAAGTATAATTTAAATTCAAGATAAATATAGTGTAATTATTTGTATATAGTTTAATTATACAATTAATTAGAGTAAGTTATATAATTAAATAATTACTTTTGAAAAACCCTTCAACAATAAAATTATTATTATTATTATTATTATTATTATTATTATTATTATTATTATATTTAAATTAAAAATAAATAAATATAATTAAAAGACCCGCAATATTTAAAATTTGAAATTTAAGCAATTTATAAAAATCCCCATAAAAACCCTATTTTATTATTATTATTATTATAACCCGGTATAAAGTTAAACCCTTCTTTATTATTATTATTATTATTATTATTAAAAAACCCACAAACCCTACTGCCCCCTTTATTATTATTAGTATAAAAAATAAAAACCCTATTTTTGCTTGCGCCGTCCACAATCCACTTTCCTTTCCCTGTGCTTTTGCTTTGCTTTCCCTTTGCTGCGCCGTCCACAGTCCACTTTCCCTTTGCTCCCTGTGCTTTCGCTTTGCTTTCCCTATGCTTCCCATGAACAAAGATCAGCTCAAGTTCTCCATCCCCGATTAGAGAGAACAAGTAATCAGGCCAACTTTGTTACGGACATTCTCGAACCTCCTCAAGGCTCAAACTGATCCAGTGAAGGACAACTTGAACCTCTATTCGAATGCAAAGGAGCTTTCTCTTTCTTTTTCTCTTTCGGTCCCAGACCATTTACAACGAGAGCTTTCTCTTTCTTTTTCTCTTTCGGCGTCGTTTTGTTTTTGAACCCGGAACGGCACGCCCGGAATGAAACCGAGGCGTTCCGGCCGGAATTTGGCCGGAATTTCCGGAACGGACCGGAATTAAAACCGAGACAAAAACGACGCCGTTTTGTCTCGGTTTGTTGAACGGAATGGGGAATATTCCGGCCATTCCGGCCGGAACGGAACGGAATTAACTACTTTGGTAAATATGCCTAAAATCCGATCGAATAAAAAAACCCCTTAATTCCGGTGTAGAAAGCCACCGGCAGCCGCAACAATGATATGTATCTTAATTGAGGCCAACAAGTGGGTTCTTCATGCAGTAGGTTAGGTGGCTAGTGGTAAAAATTTGAGATTAAAGAATGTATTCTTTTTATGTGATTTTAAGTTCGAGTTATATTATTGTTAATATGATGATTATTAATTTTAAAACTCATAAAATTAGTTGAAATATATAAAAATTAGCCCGAACATGTTAATAAAAAAATAGTTGCTCTTAACTAACTATTTAGTAGGTGAACCAATGGTAAAAATGTTATGATTAAAAAAGTTTGTTTCTCATGTGGTTTGATATTTAGAGTCATATGGTTGCTAATATGATGACAATTAAAGGGTTACATAACATTACTTTTAATACCCTATAAAATTAGTCGAGGTACATAAATTAACATGTACATATATATATATATATATATATATATATATAATAGTTTCTCTCAAGTTGAGTAGACCAAAGGTGTTTATCATGTGGTTGCTTTCAAAGTGAGTCGACAAAAAAAAATCACACGTGAACATAGCCTAGCCTATCTATAGCTTTGTGAAATGTCAAAGCTGGCATTCTCTTTTCTTTTCTTTCCCAACTCTTCTTCCAATGGCCTAACCCCATGAACATTAACAGCCTCCACATTTACTAATATTTATCATCAACATGATCACAAAACCTTTATTAATTTCTTGGTCATCGATTTTTCTTGGACCTATTTTGTTTTCTTCCTTTTAAAAAAACACACATTGACCTAGCTTCTTTTAAGCACTCCTCTCTCTATTGTTATTTCTTCTTTCTTCTCCATTTTGAAACTCCCCTCCAGCCACCTCTCCCTTTGATCTAGATAAACCTACTAGCATGCTTGAATGTCCAGCGACAGGTAAGACTGAATCAACCCGCAAAGAGAATCGAACAAGATCTATAAACTTTACTAGAAAAGGCAAAACCCTAGCTTGTTCTAGCCTGAAAAATAATAAAGAAGTACATATTCTTGACTTTATCTTCTCTCGTTTGTCTGTTCTACCTCCATTTGGAATTCTGATAAGAAATGAAAAAGAAAAACCTTCCTTTCTTGAAAACCTCATCATATTACACAGGTTCTTTTCTTGATCATCTTCTTGTTGTTGTTTTAGGGAGAGATTTGAAGAGATAGGAAAGAGGATCAAGAGGGAAAGCGATGCATCTTCTCTAATGGGAAGGAGACAAATGTTAGGTCTTCCTGGAATCTTGAACACTGTCACACCATGTGCGGCATGCAAGCTCTTTAAGGAGAAGATGTGCTGAAGAGTGCCCTTTTTCTCCATATTTTTCTCCGCTTGAACCCCAGAAATTTGCAGCTGTTCACAAAGTCTTTGGTGCGAGCAATGTCTCAAAGCTGCTGATGGTATGCACATCAAACTCCCCCTCTACTAAATAATTTATCTTAATTTCTCACAATTTTTTCATAATAATATAGGTGAGATTTTGGGTTAATTTCTCAATTATCGATCTTTGATTTTGGGATTTAATTATCTAGGAGGTGCCTGAAAGTCAAAGAGCTGATGCAGCAAATAGTCTAGTTTATGAAGCAAACTTGAGGCTAAGAGATCCTGTCTATGGTTCTATGGGCGCAATTTCAGCCTTACAACAACAAATTCAATTATTACAGGCTGAGCTTAGTGCAACAAGGGCTGATATACTCAGCTACAAATATAGAGAAGCTGCTGCTAGTAACATCATTTCTTCCACTCATGCCGCTTTAGTTTCTTCTGCAACCATTTCAGCACCGTCACAAACTCTTGCGCCGCCACCTCCCCCTCCACCACCTCTTTCTGTTGTTGTTTCTTTATCTTCATCCTCTCCTCTATACACACCACCAACTAGCACATCAGGTTATAGCACTCTTTCAAGTGAAAATAATGTCCCATATTTTGATTAATAATATTACTATAGACCATAGTCAATTTTTCTACATTTTCCATTGGATTAGGTATAATAACGCTGTCTAATAGAGTAGCTAGCAAGATGGTTGTCTGATTTTGTTCTATTGTAACTTTCTATAAAGATGGAGAATTCATGGGAAAGGAAAGAGATCATAACTCAGATCGATCGGGGCATTACACCAAAATCCTAGTTAATTTTTTTTTCTGGAATTGTCTACTTAATCATAATGTTGCCTTGTTCCAGGGTCTCTTCGTGCCTGAAAATTTCTTGTTCATGGTCTCAAATTTCATGTCTACTACGTTTATGATCTCTTTTTTTTAGGGTAAAAAAACCTGACCATGGCATCGAAACCTCATTTTATCAACTGCCAAAAGAAAGAATCCAAGAAATTAGTCATCAAAATCTTCCTCCTCCACAACAAGATATGTCCATATCAAAAAGTAGTTTTCATTTCTTCCTAATAATCTTGACTTTGTGATCAAATTTGCAAGGTGTTATGATTTGTATCGTGATTGCACGAGTGGTGATTGAAATACGCTTTGCCTTTGACTGAACCTTCAACTCCATGATGTTTTTCTGTGCCATTAAAGGTCCTGAAAATCTTGTTTAGGGACGTGGGGGAGACGGGAGGAACGGTGGGGATGTGATTCCTCTCATGTAAATTAAAGTCATATTTCACTGCATGACTCTTCAGCGTTCCTTTTTCAAAGATCCTTCTCAATTAATACTACTGTGTATGATCGATGTGTGGACATGCATGCAGAAGATATCGCATTAATCATATCTGATGTTAAAAGTCTTTGATTTGATTGTGTATTGTCACGGTGAAATCACCAATTCATCATTAGCTATTTGATTCTTATTTAGCCTTTATTTAAGTGTAATTTGATATTTTTCTCAGAATTACTTGTTTTCTTTTTTCTTTTTTAAGCTCCTTTTTATTTTCTTTTATGTGATTTCTTCTTCCAACATTCTTTTTACTAGTTTTCTATGAGACTTATCTTTCTTTTTCAAAACAAAAAGGGTTCCTTGAGTTTTCTTTAGGTCTTTGTTAAAAAAAAATTAAAACAATATTTTTTAATTAAATTAAATTTATTGATTTCATCATCCCACATTTAATTAGCTTAAGTCTACAATTTAACGAGTTTAAAGTTCGAGAGATTAACTCAAGTTTGTAAGGTTCACCTGTTTTTTTTTTTTTTTTCCTTTTCAAAGTTTTATAAGGTTTCATCCAACAATATTTTGTTAAAAAAAATTATTCACTTTCTATAAACCTTTCCGTGTCACTACTCTAGCCACACGTGTGATCTCTTTCAGCTATTAAATTCTTATATTTTTCTTGCTTCTTTGAAAACATTGATGTCACATGAACATTTTTTTTTTACATTGACAAAAAATTAACCTGACCCACAACATACCAAAAAATATTTACCTAGTTTATTATATTTTACATCCATTTAATTTTTCACTTTCCCACAACTACATTCTTGCGATGTTTTATTGCTTTGCCTGGCTATGTCAAGTTTGTTTCCCAAGAGTTTGGAAACATTGAATTTTAGGATTCATTAGTGAGATCCAGCAATTTACCATGCGAGGAAACTTTTGGAATGCTATTAGAAGGACGTATTCTTTTTGTTGGCAGTAACTAAGAATGGAAACTTCAAACCTCAAGGTTATATGTAGTAGCTAAATTTAATTTTGTTGATGCATATTAAATAAGAATAGGATATACCGTCTTCAAAGTTCTTAGCAGCATTTTTTTCATGCATTCACCAATAAAAAAATAATGGGTCCCAAGTAATTTTTTTCCCTACCAAACTAATATTTTTTAATGCGATGGATTTGAATTTGGAACGTTGATGGTGGCTAGTTCACATGCTCCTTGTTGAGCTCTTACATTATAACCTTTCATGATGCATTCCCACCTCATGGTGACCTCTTCAATCTTCTTTTTATTTGGTTCTGTATAGCAATGTATTTTAAAAATATTTTTAATTTTTTTTTTTTTTTTTTAAAATTAAAAATTTTGGTGGGTTTGATATATTTTTAAACAAAAATATATTTTATTCTTCTTCTTCTTCTGTTTCAAGGACTGTTAGATGGGGACTAAACTTTGAAGGTACAAAATGATTGATTGACCGTTCATTTAACACTTTTTGAGCAATCATACACACTCATCACGCAATGGAAAAAATTTCTTAATCTCCTCTAATCATACACTAACACAACTAAATCCTTAGTTAATCCCCTCCTCATCTCTTCGTCCGAACCCTCCAATTTTCTAATCCAAAATCCCGAGTCTTAATTAACTAGTGAGGAGGCAGGCATCTCCTCAGAAACGGTGCCTACACTTAATATATTTAGGGCTGGAGTCAACGTTGTCTCCATCGGAATGCCAGCAAGATTTGATCTGTGAAATGGGGTTTTCTTGGCGTGCGGAGCTCAATTGATCAAGTAGAAGAAGCAAGGAATATATTTGGATTATAATATCGACAAAACCATGAAGAAAGTGTCGACACACTTCTGCCTCACAACAATTTCAATGCCAAATCCTGTTTAATTTATTATAATGTATAGTATTTTACAATAATAATTATAATAATTTGGTTCCACGTCATGGTTGCTTGAAATATTCGCATCCAATTCCTTTGTCCTCTCACGTGAATACTGCCAATAAAAACTTCTTGATTCACTCTCATTCCTTCTCCCAACAAAGTCTTCCTCCTTAATTCTCTGTGAGGTATCCTCTCATGGCGTCTCACGTGGAATTTTTAATGAATTAATTAAGACTTCATTTATCAAAAAGAAAAAGCAATCTACTTATATATAAAGCAAAAAGTATAGGGTTTATTTTAATTTCGTCGAGTTAAATCATAACCTTCAAAGAGTGGCAGAATTCTCGACTGATTTTACATTTATGAGAGGTTGACTAGATTTGAATGCCATTATATGGTTATGGGAATTCCTACACATATATTAATCAATTCCTAGAGATTAAGGATGCTCAGAGATCTCACATGAGGACTTAAATTTATAATATACGGTACACATCCTACATCATTTAATATTGTTACACCTCCAATCGGTTCATAATTAAAATACTCTCTGGGTAATTAAGGCACCATGCATTCCTAAAGGCCTCTTTGATAACATAAGTGGGTCATTGACCCAAACACAGCAATAGCTGTAGGGATTCCTAGTTTCTGGACTTTTCTTGTATTTGGGCCGAATCTTCTTTTGGGTCGTTTGGGCTGTGGCTCATTAGATTTTCTCCTAAAATAACTTGGTCTCTCTCTCTCCGTGTGTATATCTCTCTATCTTTCAGTTTATATGGTCATAAACAAGGCCACGTGTGTGGGCCTATACCCTCCGAGGCCATGGCAAATCCAGTTCCTCATAATTAATTCTGGTTTGGAATAACGTTCTAAAAGTAAAATTAAAAATTTTATTTTTATTTTTTATTTTAAATTAAAATATTTTGGTGTTTTTAGATCATTTTCATGTGTTAATATCACAAATAATTTCTAAAAAATAAAAAAAAATCAAAATAATTTCAATAAACAGTGCGCTCATGAATTTGACTTGAACCCATCATTTTCTTTATCGTCAGGACCTCAACTTCATTTTAATCCTTAATTCCTATTGGCAGGGAGAAAACACACACGATTCTCCCTATACGATCTCTCAGAAATCCTCCAATTAATGACTTTCCTGGTTCACAC
>CM054998.1:3191435-3288035 GCA_029030765.1 Salix suchowensis
ATATATCAGCAGCAAGTTGACTTTAGCTTATCTAATTTATTAAGCTGCAGATGAGAACGAATTGCAAAAAAGTCAATAACTAGGATGAGCTTCTATTCAATGTGCATTGCCTTGTTTCCATGAACAGGCTATTGCTTTAATTTTATCCTTTACGTTTATTTACATATAATTTCATTGTCATGAATTTGCAAGAATAAAATTGTTTTCGGATTCAAGAATTATTTGGAAAAATTAATAAGTTTTATTGAGCCCAATGGTAGTATCTCTCCGTCTATGTCTATGAATGTGCAGATGAAGGATCTAAGGATTGGGTTCACATCTTGTTGAATCTACTTGAAAACCAAAAAAAGAGCAAACTCTTACGAAGTTGCACTTACAACCCATGAACACAATCTATAGCAAATTACACCATTTATTTTTCAAGCAGGCAGTAGAAGAAAGTAAGCCAAAACCCAACAAAGCCCGCCCTGGTAACCTATAATTCTTACAAAGCTGACACTATAATTGTTGGAAAATAATCAAAAAATTCTGAAGCACAAACTGTTACTGTTCAAATCAGTAACTGGAATACAATGTAATTCCCAGAAAAACAAGCACCGTTGAAATCAAAGAACCAATGTCCTGTTTTTCTATAACTTGAGAATTACGGCAACCAAGAATTAAAGCAATGCTTCAAACAATTTTTAAGAGCAGAATCACTTAAGGTTACTACTATCCCTTGAATTTTATTTATAGAAGAAAATTGAATACAAGAATGGTAGTTCTAACTATTACAATTTCTTCATAAAAACTGGAAAATAAAAATGCTTAAAACAGGAAAGATAAAATTGCAATGATCAATACAGTTGATCTTTATTGAAACACAAACATGGTAATTAAATATTCTTCATGATCTTCAAATCTTCAATAGCAGACTTGGAAACAAATCTTCTTCAATCTTCGACGGTTGTCGAAACCTCCACAAATTAATTCTGATTTTACTATCACCGAAACAATAATTTTAGTAGTATGGTGGTAGAGACCAGGTCGAACCCAAGGGAAATTGATTTATTTTCCTACAAATACCAAATTCAAAAGACGGGGTGGTTTGAATCAACAAGAATTAAATAAATAAAAGTGCTAAGTCTTAACGAAGGTTAATCAAGATGTTGGCAACTCGGTTCAAAGGGGTGATTCCTCCAATCTTACAAATCGGTTGATCATAGAAGTTAAATTAATATCCTTTCACAACAAGCAAATAAATTAGGCTTCCATTAAAGCTAAGGAAAACCTAGAGGCATGCTAAACTAATCCGAATAAGCTTCTAATTAGTTCCTTATCGTCAAGCGAATTAAGTATTGAGAAGCAATCTTTCTTCACTCAACGGTAGCTTTAAGATCAAGATCTACACAATTTATTCCTAGCTAACATTCAAAAGCTTGAACATATACTCGTCCTATTCATCCTAAATAAATTAATGTGATAGATAAGACAATCAAATTAATTTACTTGCTTCTTATTCTTGTTCCCCACAACAATTACGGATTGAAAGAAACATAGAAAGCACAAAAACCATATCAAACTAATTCCATAAGCATGAATCCGAAATCAATAGCTTAAATTCTGGAAAAAGATAAATAAATACTTGAAAGTGTAATGATTACAATGGAAATGCTACTTCTCACAACCAATAATGAAGATGGATATTATCCCCTTTGAACCAAGAAAGTGAATCAGCTGCTCATTGCTGCCGAATCTGAAAAATTAATGGAGAAAGAGAGAAGAGTCCCTTGCTTGCATGTATCTTCCCTTTTATTCTGGAAGAGTCCTAACCCTAATGGTGTTACTCAAGCTAAAGAATAGGAGATAAGTGTTATAGAGAAAATCTCTCTAATCTTTGACAAATTAGGAAGCATATCCCATCATCCAGATTGCACCAGTATTTTCGTGATGTATATGATTTTTTCTGACTTCAGTCTCTTCATGAAAGTTGTATCCCTAAATGTTTAGATGAATTTGGGCTTTTGAATCACTTGATTTGGACATTTTATGCTCTAGATATGCCCAGTTCAGTGTTGGTGCGCGAACAGAGTCCAGTCTGACGTTGTTGTTCCAATTGGATGCCCAAATCTGCATTGAATTTCTGCCACAATACTTTTCCAGCAAGCTTGATATCTATATTTCCAATTTTGAACCTCCTCTTTAGGAATTAAAACCTGAAACATGCAACAAAGGTCCGAAATATAAAGTGCAAAATTTCCTATTTTATAGCAAGTAATCCACAAAGTCTCTTTAACATGTGAAACCCATAAAATAACTTTCAATATGTTGAAATAAGCTTGAAAGATGTTAAAAAGAATAATGTAAAAGGAATACAAATAGATGTGTATTTTGCACTTGTCAATCTTCAACACTCCTCCTTGGTTCCAAGGCTGCTGGACTTATCATCCCAATCTTCTCTCTAAGATCTTCAAACCTTTCTTTGGCTAATGATTTGGTGAACAAATCAGCTAATTGTTCAAGTGTAGGACAGTATTGCATTTCCAGCTCCCCCTCTTGTTGAAATTGCCGAATTGCATGAAATTTTATCTTCATGTGCTTGGTTCTATTGTGAAAAACAGAATTCTTGGATATGGCTATTGCAGCCATATTGTCACACCATAATACTATAGGATTAGCTTGTTCAAAGCTTAATTCCCCCAATATTTTCCTTAGCCAAACGAGATGGTTTGCTGCCACATATGCAGCAATGTACTCAGCCTCGCAGTGGAATGAGCCACCACAGTTTGTTTCTTGGAATTCCAGCAAAATATGGTTCCCCCCATTGAAAAACAGAATCCTGAGGTGCTTGACATCTCCTCATCACTTCCAGCCCAATCACTATATGAAAAACCAATCAAATTAGTAACATTTGATCTAGCAAAGTTCATACCAAAATCTAGTGTACCCTTCAGGTAACGCAGGACTCTTTTTGCAACTACAAAGTGGTTTTGGCTTGGACTTTGCATGAATCTTGATAGATGGTTCACAGTAAACACTATATCTGGACGTGTGGCTGTTAAGTACAGCAAGCTTCCAATCAAACTCCTATAAACCTTCCCATTAGCTTGAGCAGCACCATCATCCTTTGACAGTTTCAGTCCCACTGTCATAGGTGTGCTGACAGGTTTGCAATTTTCCATTGCAAACTTGCTCAGTAACTTCACAATGAAGTTCTTTTGACATAGAAAAATACCTTGATTAGATTGAGTAATTTCCATGCCAAGAAAATATGACAACAGCCCAAGTTCATTCATCTCAAACTTGGTTCTCATGTTGATCTTGAATTCTTCCACCAGCTTTTCTTGATTTCCTGTAATTAACAAATCATCAACATATACTGACACAATCAAGATATGTTTATCAACCCTTCTTACATACAATGTAGGTTCATTCATGCTCTTTTCAAACCCCAAACTTAACAAGTATTCATCCAACTTGCTATACCAAGCTCTAGGAGCTTGTTTCAGCCCATACAAGGCTTTCTCAAGAAGATAAACTTTGTTGGCAGTGATATCTTCTTCGAAACCTTCAGGTTGCTCAATGTATATTTCTTCATTGAGTGTACCATTTAAAAATGAAGACTTCACATCTAATTGCCACACAAGCCAGCCTGTTTGTGCAGCTAAAACCAACAGCATTTTTATAGTATCAAGTCTTGATACCGGAGCAAATGTGTCATTATAGTCAATACCTGGTTCTTGAAAGTAACCTTTGACTACCAGCCTTGCTTTGTATTTGTTTACACTCCCATCTACATTCAATTTTGCTTTAAAGATCCATTTCACCCCAATTACATTCTTGTGTGCAGGTCTGTCAACCAATTTCCAGGTTTGGTTCTTTTCAATCATCATTAACTCCTCCTTCATTGCTGCCATCCACACCTTCGAATTCATAGCATCTTCCATATCACTAGGTTCCATCTCAGCAAGATTACACCTGCTATAAACATCACTTAACAGCCTTGTCCCTCTCACAGGTATGCTGTCAGTTTCATCATCAACCTCTTCTGGAATTTCAGTTTGATATTGAATTTCAGGTTTGGGAACTTCACTCAATTCACCATCCCAATTCCATGTGCTATGCTCTGCAACCTTTACATCCCTTGCTATTATGGCCTTGTTTGTTTTCAAATCAAACACCTTGTAGCCACTGGTTTTAGAGCCATAGCCAATCAAAATTCCTACCTCAGCTTTTTGGTCCAGTTTCTTCCTTTTGATGTCAGGCTGCAAAACATAACATGAACTTCCAAAGACCCTTAAATGTTCAAGATTAGGTTTAACGCCATACCAGTATTGAAAAGGAGTTTTGTCCCCCAAGATTTTGGTCACCATTCTGTTCAACAGGTAGGCTGAAGTGTTGACTGCTTCTGCCCAGAATTTTAGAGGTAGTTTCTTCTCATACATCAAGCATCTTGCCATCTCTACAAAGGTTCGATTTCTTCTCTCACTCACTCCATTATGCTGTGGGGTGTAAGGGACAGTTAATTGATGTTTAATTCCTTCTTTTGTAAGGAATTCTTCAAGCCTCCGAGAGGTGAACTCCCCACCATTGTCAGACCTTAGCATTTTAAGCTTGCAGTCTGTTTCCCTTTCAACAATAGTTTTGAACCTTACGAATATCTCAACCATTTCACTCTTGTGCTTAAGGAAATACACCCAACAAAACCTGCTGAAATCATCCACAAATAGCAGAAAATATCTAGCCCCATTTAAGGACTCATTTTGCATTGGTCCACACACATCCATGTGTATTAGCTGCAGCCTTGATGTTGTTCTGAATGTGGTTTTGTTAAATGCACTTTTGGTTTGTTTACCCAATTGACATGCTTCACACACATCACCATGATCCTGAATTAATGGTAATCCTGAAGCTATTTGTAATTCAGCCATTCTTCTCAATGATGCATAATTGAAATGGCCCAGCCTTATATGCCATAGTATAGAGTTTGTGCACAAATCAGTGCTCATGCTCATACAAGCTTCATTCCAATCTAGGTTGAAGCTTCTATTCATCATCCTAGCTGAGAGCAGTAGGTTATCCTTAGAGTCTCTGATTTTACACATGCCTTTGTTAAAAGATAATGAATAATCTTCTTCTAACAACTGTCCAACACTAACCAGATTATGCTTGATTTTGGGCACAAATAAGACATTGTTCAGAGTTCTAGTTCCTGCCACAGTTTCAACCTCAATATTTCCCATGCTTTCTACCTCAACATATTCACCATTTGCTATTCTTACTTTGGACATATAATTTCTATCCAAGTTTTTAAATATGTTCAAATCAGCTGACATGTGGTTTGTGCATCCACTATCTATAACCAAGTTGAATTACTTACCTTGGCTAGATTGCATTCTTGTTCTACCACATCCATGAATAATTGTTCTTCCTTGATTTCTGAGGTTTCAGCAACATAAACTTGTTTTGCAGCTGCTGGATTCTTGCAAAATTTTTGCAGATGCCCAAATTGGTTACAATTCCTGCATTGTGTGTTCTTCAACCAACACCACGTGTCAAGGTGGTTGGTTTTCTGACAATATTTGCAGGGGGAAAAAGTTTCTTTCTTCTCTTTTCCCTTGAAATTGTGACTGCCATGATTTGGTTGCCAAGTCCTCTGCTGCCAGTTTTTCCCATTGTCAGTCCTGCCATCACTGTCTCTTCTTCCACCGTAGGTTCCTTTGAAGGAATTCTTTGGTTTATGTTTGCCTTTGAATCCAGCCACAAAGGCTTCTTCACTAGTTCTCTCTTGCCTGTATGATTGTCTTTGTTCTACAGCTTGTAGAGCATTGACAAGCTCTTGAAGACTCATTTCAGCAAAGTCTTTTGAGTCCTCTAGAGAGCAGATTTTATGCTCGAATTTCTCAGGCAAGCTTACCAAGACTTTTTCCACAATTCTTGAGTCTGGAAAATCTTCTCCTAACAATCTCACTTGATTTACAAGTTTAGAGATGTGTGAGGAGAAGTCTTTAATGGTTTCGGACTCCTTCATCCTCAAACCTTCAAACTTGCATCTTCCTTGATTTATCATCCCCTTGAAACTCAGCTTTCAACTTGTCCCAAGTTTCCTTTGCAGTCTTGCATGCCATGATCCTTGTGAAGATCTCTTCACTTACTGCATTGTGCAGGCAAGTGAGAGCTTTAAACTTCTTGGCTTTTTCTTCATTGAAGTATTTGATTTGATTAAGGGTGGGATTGTTTCCCAGTGGATTTGGTTGCCTGTCATTATCCACTATTTCCCACAAATCAAAGGCCCTCAAATAAGCCTCCATCTTCACTGCCCAAATTCCATAATTGTGTCTAGTGAACACTGGTGATTTCGAAGAAAAATTCGTTGATTCCATTCTACAAATTTCAACTTTGATTAGTTGAAAAGATAGCACTCAATAGTTTTCAATTGCTGCCGTGAGGCCTTTGTGCATTTGATAACGAGCTAGAACAACAAATCCTTGTGTAAAGATTTGCCAGAAAAAAAATCTCTCGTGTTTCACTCTCCTTTCCCTTTTCAAAGTTTAATTTACTTTGAAAAAATTCTCACTTGATTCACTCGTGTTTCACTCAATCCCTTTCAAAGATCCCTATTCGCTCTGATACCAATTTGTTGGAAAAGAATCAAAAAATTCTGAAGCACAAACTGTTACTGTTCAAATCAGTAACTGGAAACAATGTAATTCCCAGAAAAACAAGCACTGTAGAAATCAAAGAACCAATGTCCTGTTTTTCTATAACTTGAGAATTACGGCAACCAAGAATTAAAGCAATGCTTCAAACAATTTTTAAGAGCAGAATCACTTAAGGTTACTGCCATCCCTTGAATTTTATTTATAGAAGAAAATTGAATACAAGAATGGTAATTCTAACTATTACAATTTCTTCATCAAAAATGGAAAATAAAAATGCTTAAAACAGGAAAGATAATTGCAATGATCAATACAATTGATCTTTATTGAAACACAAACATGGTAATTAAATATTCTTCATGATCTTCAAATCTTCAATAGCAGATTTAGAAACAAATCTTCTTCAATCTTCAACAATAATCACATTAACTGCATGTGTGTGACAAAATATCTTCCAAAGTTATTGTGCTGAATGGTTTTGTCAATGGAGGCCACTTAGTTGCAAGCTCCGAAGAAATGTTTCCCATTGCTGGCCGAGAATGGGGATTGGGATGCAAGCATGCAAGCGCTATCTTCATGATATGAACAACACCCTCTGCTGCTCTGTTTTTAGGAAGCGAAATGTGCTGGTCAAGCACATCCTTTAACAATGTCTGCTGAGAAATCGGTGATATCGAAGATGATGAGGAAGATGCGTGTGATGAGAGTGTGGAGATAAGATCGCCGGGGTGCCTTCCTATCATCACTTCCATTGTTACCACCCCGAAGCTATAGACATCACATTTTTCAGTCACTTTCATTGTGTAAGCTAGCTCTGCCAAAAACAATTGTTATGCTTTGTTTTTATCACCTTAAATAGAAATTTCTATGCTTTATTTGCATCGCAAGTTACAAAAAGCTGCAGCCACCAACTGACATACTTCCAATTAAAAAGTTGATAGAAATGAAATTTAAATAAGCACTTTGGGAATTGAATGTTAAAATAAAGTTACGCACCTGGAGCACTGTATCCAAAAGTACCAGCAAACGCGGTCCAATTAGATGAGTCAGGCATTAGCAGCCTAGCTGTGCCAAAGTCGGAGACGTGTGCCTCATATTCCAAATCCAAAAGAACATTATTGCTGGTAATGTCTCGATGAATGATCGGAGGAGAGCAAGAATGATGTAGATAGGATAAAGCTGCAACCATCCCTTTTACAACATTTAGCCTTTTCATCCAATCCAATTCAATTGCTTGTAACTCTCCGGTTAGAACCTTTCTCAAGCTTCCTCTTTCTACGAACTCATAAACCAAAAAAGAGTGCTTCGCATGTGAGCAAAATCCATACAGCTTCACGATATTTCGATGTCGAATATTTGCCAATACACAAACTTCCTTTTTGAAAGCGTTAAAATCAGATAACTTGTCTGTTTGTGACCGATGAAGTTTCTTCACAGCAACCACCCGTTCCGTCGGTATCACTGCTTTATAAACAGTTCCATATCCTCCTTCACCAATGCAGTAGTTGGAGTTGAATTCCTCCGTAGCTTCAATAATATTCTCATACAACTTCTTCCCATCATGGCCCAGTATCGTGAACATGTTTCGATCTTGTTCATTCCCTGGCTCAGCTTCACTCTTCCTTGCTCTTTGACGGAGAATGAAGAAAGCTCCAATCACAACAAACACTATAAGTAAGCCTCCTAAAATAGGGAGTACAATCAAAATCACAACTCTATTGCCTTTTTTCTTAGAAGTTCTACTGCTTTCTGTAGGATTACATAGCTTTAGACCACTGACGTTGCCGCATAAACCCATATTATCTCTTAATGCCTCATATGAAGCATTGTGGAAGGCTTTGATATCAGGAATAGGGCCTCGTAGCTCATTGTACGATATATTCACGGCTGATAAACTTAACAGATCTTTGAAAGAGCTCGGAATCACACCAGAAAGCATGTTGTGAGAGATATCAAGAGTTTCCAACATTCGCAGTTGCCCAAGTTGCCATGGGATCCCGTGAGCCAGGAAATTGCAACTAAGATCAAGATCCTGAAGAGATTGCAGAGAGCCTATCTCATTTGGAATGCTTTCTGTAAATTTATTACTGCTGAGGTTCAGTAGTAATAAATTTGAGCACTCCCCAAGTTGTTTTGGAATCGACCCACTTAGGTTATTATAAGCCAAATTGAGGATCTGGAGAGAAGAAAACATCCTGATGTATGAGGGAATGGTGCCTGAAAGATGGTTGTTGCTAAGAATAACCTTGTACAACAGCTTCAACCCCCGTAATTTTGTTGGGATGGTTCCTTGCAAGTGGTTTGAGGACAAATCAATCAACTGTAATCGGGTAGCCTTCCCGAGCTCCGGTGGTATCTCACCAGAAACCTTATTGTTTGAGATTTTAAGGCTTGTCATGTTGCGACACTCTCCCCATTTAGAAGAAAGCTCACCATAAAAATTATTGTAACTCAAATCAACATAATCCAGAGATGGATAACTGCTAAAATCTTCAGAAATATTTCCCGTTAATTGATTCCCATCAAGTCTTAGTCGGTATAAACTAGAACAGTTTTTCAAGCTTTTCGGAATGTTACCTGAGAAATAGTTGGAGAAAGCAGTAAAGTTTACCAGCAATCCTCCAAGGCATAACCCTTGGGGCAAAGGACCCGTGAATTCATTGTCAAATAAAGCGAATGACATCAAACGGGTGAGATTGTTCATCTCTAGGGGCAATGAGCCATTAAATTTGTTTTCACTTAAGCCCAATCCCACTAGAGATTTAAGTTTTCCAATGGAAGGGGGAATGGGACCAGAGAGATGGTTCGAAGAAAGGATAAGAAGAGTGAGGTTTGTCAAATTTCCTAGGCAACCAGGGATAGTGCCAGTCAAAACATTGGATTGCAAGTCAAGTTCATTTAGAGATTCTAACAAATAAATTTCTTGAGGAATAGAACCTGAGAGTTTGTTTTCCCAAAGATAGAGCATGGATAGGTTTCTCAAATTTCCAATGGAGGCAGGGATCGAACCAGAAAGATCATTTCTCGCTATTGAAAGAACGGAAAGAGACGTCAACTTTCCAATTTCATGTGGGATGGAGCCACTAAAATGATTTTCACATAAACCTAACGTATCGAGACTTTTCAACAAGCCTATCTCAGATGGGATACCTCCCGTGAAATCATTATAGCATAAATCAAAGATGGTGATTTTGGAGAGATTACCGATGTGTGGTGGAATGCTTCCATAAAAGGAATTATTCCCAAGCTCAAGAATGAGAAGATTGGGGAAGGACGGGAAGTTGAAATCATGAAGCGTGCCTCTCAAACCAAAATCTCCGAGTGTCAAGTTGGTGACGCTTCCAGAATTGTCACAGGTGATTCCAACCCAATTATGGCATGGACTGGTGCCGACCCAAGAAGAAAGCAGAGATTGGCTTTGGCTGTCAAGACTTGCTTTCCATTTCGAAAGAGCCCCAGCTTCTGTATTGTTACCAAACACTGAAGTTGCAGAGGAAGTTTGATCAGCGAAAGCTAAGAAAGAAGGAGAGTTTAACAGATGAAAAAACAGGACGTGGAGAAAGACTGAGAAGAATGGTTTGTGTAGTAAGAACGTCATGGTGTCTCTTCAAGATCTATAGAATATGGTTTGCAGTGGTAGATGAACACCCTAGCTAGGCTTTTTATACAATGGAAAACTCCCAATTCTTTTCTCTTTTTTTTTCATAATTTCATTAGATTTAATATTGCAATTCTCAAACTCCCAATTCATCAATAATGACGTTGACAGTGTTGACTTCAATAAGAAATTGTTGAAAGCACATCGTATATGGTGGGTTTTATAGTTATATTTTAGATTGAAATATTGGATCCCTATTGAAAGCTAAATTAATGTTTCAATAATTAAAATATCAGAAACAAATGCATGGATGGAACTTGTTCTCGATCGTACGTGCTTGGTACGTTATAATTGTCTGTGGCAGTAACCATAGAAATTTATCATTGAAGTCTCAGTTATTCAACACATTTATTTTAATGGCGAAGCATGAGTGTATATATTACATTCACCTATCAACCATTGAAATTGATTGTATATTTCAGTTTTATTTTGATTATCAGTCTTTTAATTTTTGAATTAGTTTTAAATTTTTTAATTTTTTTGGTATAAAAATTTGTATTTTTTTTTCAATTTTATCGCTCTATTAAAATTTATCATTTTTATTTTTATTTTGGCCTTTATATTTTTAATTTTTAATTTGATTTTAATTTCTTTATTTTTTTATATATATATTTCTGAAATAGTTCATTTTTTTTTCATGTTTATATGTTTATGCTTTTAGTTTTTATTTTTAATTTTTATTATTTTCGCTTTTGTTAAGGTTGTATTTTTTTTTAAATTTAGTCCTTAAATTTCAATTTGTGTTGATGATCATTTGAAAATTGATATTTCTTATTTTTTCCCTTTGTTTTTTTATTTATTCTTCAAGTCAAATGATTTTTTTAAGCTAATAATATTTATTTTTGTCTTGTCATTTATTTTATTTTTTTGATTGCTCTTTTGTTAAAAATTTCAGGTTTTTTTTTTTTTCTATTCTTCGAGGTAATTTTGTTTTTTCAAAGATTAACGCAATAATAATAATAATTTTAGTTTTTTTTTTACTTGCTCTTTTGTTAATAATATAAAGAATATCAATAATGACAAAAACTAATAAAATAATGATAATAATACTGATTATACTGGTGTTGGTTTTTATAAAGAGTATTGTCGTAATAATGACAACGATTATAATAACAATAATGGTGGCAACCATAGTACTGCCAATAATAATTAGAATAAAATCGATGTTGTTTTTGATTAAAATTGACTTTTGAGATTTTTTATGTATGATATTTCCGATTTAATATCACGTAAATAAAAAATATATGAAATCACACGTAGACACAACAGGTGGAAAAATTAGGCCAAAAAAATATATGAACCACTTGCCCTGCGCTTCGCCGTAGCCAGAACCAAATTTTGTAACATTTTAAAAAAATATTAATGGTTCTAGATTTATTTTATAATGCTATACATTTGAGCGAAATAATCAACCTGCAAAACTTGCGATTATTTTAGTTTTTTTATATATTCATTTTATGACAGATAAGACGTTTAAAATAATTATAGTGATTATTTGTAAGGTTTTTTTTTCTTAAAAATATGTGAGGCTAATTATATATTTTGATATTTGTTTAATATTAACGCCTTAAAATATATATAAAAAATTAACTAAGTTTTTTTTTTTTTAAATCTAAAATTAATTTATTCTTAGTGTTCTGAAATACTATTAATATAATAATATGAAGAATAAATGTTAAAAAAAAATTCTAATAGCAATAATGATGGCGACAACAATAATATTGTCAATAATAACTAAAATATTAATTATTTACAATAATGCTTATAATGATAACTATAATAATTGTTACAATTTAACAGTCATGATAATAACAATTAGAATAAAGATTGAAATAGTTCATTAGTCTATGTTGTTTTTGTTAAAAAATGATTTTTATAGTTTTTGTAGGTATACTATTTCAGATCTAATATTACATAAACAAAAAATATAGGAAACCATTCTTTTTTATGCGTGCAAGTCCTGTAGACGTTGGCAATGCTGACTTGATTTTTGTGAATTTGATCACCTAGTTGCTCAATCAAATGAATATTCCCTGTAACAAACGTGAGCGACACACTCTTTGGATTGATGATTCACGCAACTGCAGACTCCTGCCTTTTTGGTAGTCAAATTCGGCGATTACTTCAGAATTGCAAATGCATGACTTTGTGTTTCTCTTACATCTATTTTCACATTCGTTATTTTGAGAGTCTAATCTTTCATCTAAGATCTTATAGCTCATAAGGTTTCGCCTTTCGTACCTGTTAATTTATTAAGCTGCAGAGTTTACATACTTTGCTTTCTGGTTCTCTCTGTATATACTTTCTTTACTTCATACAGAGTACACGGACCCTAAAAGATTCTGCAATGAAAATTTTCACCAGCCAACAGCCTGTTATCATGCTCATTGGGGTTGAATTTTCTAATGAAATGCTGGGTGAAAAATGAATTTGGAAACTAACTGGTACGTCTTGTTGCCAGATTCTTACGTTTGAAGTTTATTATAGTGAATTCCGGGTGAAACATGAAGTTGGAAAATGAATTCTGGGTGAAACATGAAGTTGGAAATTAACAGCCTGTTATCATGTTAGGACTTCTGCGATGAAAGTTCGACAAGCCAATAGCCTATTATAGTGCTAACTGGGGTTGAGTTTTATAATGCAATGATGGATTACTACAAACCTGTTATTTCCAATTCATCAATAATTTCCAAATCCTAGTATGCGACACTTTTGTGGGCTCTCCCTGCTGAATTCCTGGAAAAGTACACGCTGAGAATTTTATTTTCTATGAGGTTGACGACAAAGTTGCTAAATTTTCCAATGAAAAGATAATAGCGGGTTGTTAAATTGAAGACGTTGACAAGACTAAAGGATAACCCGTAACGACCACGGGAACAAGGAAAACAAGGATGGAACTTGAGTCTTGAATTTGTGTTCTAAGATTATATATATATATATATATATTCAAGATATACATAAGTTAGTATGTGCATTCACATTAATAATAAAAAAACAAAAATGGTCCTTGATAATTATTCAATCACAGGGAAGCATATGTAGACTAAGTTTTAGTTTCGTTTTCTGCATCGACCACTTCTATTTTCACACCTGTTATTGGAAAAATGGCTGTCACATTGTGGGACACGGGCTCTCTCTGTACATGACAATATTCATTGATTATTTTGCCCACTGAAGATTTTGTCTTTAATTCGACAGCCTGTTATCGTGTTTGTTGAGGACTTGTACAAAATCGGTCATCAATTCTCTGGGGAAAAAAAACCTGTCTCCATCTTGTTTAATTTAGAGTTGCTGCAGCCTTTTGCTCGCTTCTATATATCTCTCCCGTGAGATTAAATCAATTCTCTTGTGCACAAAACTTTATATGGAACGCATGAATAAACAAAAGCAACAATATATAGATCATACACATGCTCTCATCAAAGTCGTGACATTGGTAAAATTTAAATATGCCTAGCCATATGTAATTCTGTAGTTTCAAACTGTAGATTTGAAGTATTCCTTCGCATCGTGAAAGGAGAAAAAATGATGTTAATTGTATCGAAGTTGGTTTAGAAATAAGTTGATGCAATCAAGAGACGATTATGTCATCAACATATAAAGGCAGAATGATACGACATGCATCAATGCTTTTAATAGAAAGAGCATACGCATGATTACTATAAACAAGTTCAAAAGATAAGATAACAATAGAGAATTTCTCAAACCAAATACAAGGTTTTTGTTTGAGACCATATAATTTTTTCTTGAGCTTGCAAATATACCTAGAATAATGTAAGAACAGATTGAGAGGATGATTTGTTGCTTTTAACATGAGTTCGGGGGTGTTTGGGAGTGCTTATGAAAAAAATTGAAATTTATTTATTACTTTAAATAAAAAAATTTTGGTGTTTTTAGATTATTTTGATGTGTTGATGTCAAAAATGATTTAAAAAAATAAAAAAATATCATTTCGATGTATTTCTAAATGAAAAGCACTTTCAAAAACAACTACAATCACACTCTCAAACCAAAGAAGAATAAAACAAGTACAATGAAAAACTATAAGGAAAGAATAATCAGGAGCATAACCACAAAGCTTTTTAAAAGAAGATAAATCTGAAATATAAGAAGATGAAATTATATTAATCAAATTTATAGTTGTAAGAACATCTTCTCCTCAAAAACTCACTAAGAACAAAAGCAAACAACAATAGAGAATGAGTCATTTCAATAATATGCCTACATTTTCTTTCAGCAAAATAAGAAGATGAAATTATATTAATCAAATTTATAGTTGTAAGAACATCTTCTCCTCAAAAACTCACTAAGAACAAAAGCAAACAACAATAGAGAATGAGTCATTTCAATAATATGCCTACATTTTCTTTCAGCAACGTCATTTTGCTCAAGAGCATTTGTACAGAAAGTTTTGTGAACAATTCCATCTTAGACAAACAGCTCAAAACTAAAAAAAATATGAATATGAATAATTATACATGAGATTAGAGGTTTTGTGGTTTTATTTGCAATGACTTTTTTAATAATTATACATGAGCCTAATAAACAAAAACAATTAAATAAAAAAAATGAATATGAATATTCAAGGAAAATTAAATAATCTTTGTACTGTTATTTTTTATATAGTTTTCATGAATTAATCATTCTTTGATTATTTTTTTTCATGTAGTCATAAACATTTTCTTTTTTTAAACTCACCTGATAGATTTTTGTTTAAACAAATATGCTACTAATTAGAAAAACAAAATTTAAAAAACATAATAAGGAAATAGAAGTTATCTCCATAAATATATTTTTTTCATTTGTTAATTTAAATTATTTAGACTTGCAAATATTTATTTTAATTTTATTAAAAAGAACCAACCGTTCAAAACAAGTGTAAGCCAAACCATCATCCGATTCGTTGGCACTGGCAGAGAGCTAGTCTCATCTCATCAATCCATTCGAGACTACTTGAATAGATTCGAGTGAAACGAGAGATGCAAAAATCGAAAGCATTTCATCTGCAAATTATCATACTTGAAAGACGACAAGCATCCATATACTTAATGAACATATCTATAGCACTCTCATAGGCTACCAAAATTTCATCATCTAATTGCTTTAGGAAAACTGTTCCCTAAAAATAAAATAGTATGTTTTCTTTCTTATGGGGGAAGGAGCAAAAATACTATTACATCATATCAAGTTAGAACACAAACTTCTCTTCCTCTGCCCCAACTGAGAATACGCTATCTTTCGTCTCCCCAAGAGCAGTGGCAGTTGAATCGCTTATGCCCAGCAGATACTGCAGACGGCACAGTTTTTCTGGTGCTGGGTTATTTTTCATGTAGATGGTGTATAAATCAGCTAGCTCCTCAGGCACCTCCCATGTCAATGGCTCTGAAGGCACGGCTTTATCACAAGAGTTGAAACCTACAAAAGTGGTTGAAAAGTGGTTTTCAGCCATCCGTGCTTGCTTTACAAAGTTTAAGAAAATCCTTCGAGCCTGCAACAAGGAAGAGTTTTTGAGCAAAAGGAAATGTGTTTAATTTAAGATTATGTTCTGAATTAACAATACACGCTGGGTAGTCAAAGTGTATACTCACCGCTTTGCCAGCAATGGACATGGCAGACTCCCGTGTTAAGCGCAAGCCATGAGCAGCCTTCCTTACAGCCTTCTTCACATCAGCATCATAGCCATCAACCCCTGATGCAATTGCATCTTTGACCACCTGAAAAACAATGGCATGCATCAGCATTGAATTGATTAATTTGAGCAACAATCCAGCAATCAGAATTTATACAACTTGAGTCCTAAAGTAGATGCGTAACATCTCTTAATTTAAATTCTATTTATACCCAGAATATCAAAGAAGAGTCACGACACCAGCAGGCAGTCAGCATGGGAAGACCCTTACCCTTAATGATATACACATACAGTTTTAAAATGCAAATCCTCAAAGAAAGCAAATAAAGAGATTAAAGAACAATTGAAAACTAAACAAGGCCCTCTGTACACTCCACACAACCCCATTAAATCCGTGTAGACACTTCTAAGTCCATCAAAAGATTATTTTAGATTGTCGATCTCCACAATCTAAAATATGGGATGAACCTAAACATCGTTCTCTTGAACAGATTACATGCTTGTATAATGTTCAAAACAGCCCTATCCCATTGTATAGATGTCTCCAAGTCCCCATTGACCTCTTTACTCCTAATTCAACTTGAAACCACCTAGAATTATATAGAGGTGCATTATTGGGAAGGAAACAAATGAAACAGACTAGTTCTAGAAGCGGAGGTATAGAACACAAACCAATGAGACAGACTTGAGGAAAACTTTCAAATTGTAACCAGAGATATTATAGAAAAAATGATTTCACCTTTTCAAATAAACTGCCACAGATATCAGAATGAGCTGCATCAATAGTGTGCTGGGGAATGCAGAGCATGACTCTCAAACGAGTCAGGGCTTTCACATCCTCGTCACTCAACACTCCATCAGCTGCACACTGCTGAAGCTTTTGCCGGTAAATTTCTGGAAATAAAGGAGCATCAGTTCCTCTATGCATGAGAAAATCAGAACAGAAGGGAAATAAAAGATTTTTATTGCAAAAGGTCTCAGGACGACATTTTAAAAACATTGATGTTAGTAATCAATTGATGTTAGTTACCTTCATGAATCTCAGTGGCTTTTTGTGGATCAAAGTGCAACTACTCACAGAGATTTTGCAGGGAGGATGCTTTGCTATCAGAAAATTCTAAATCACCACTTGAAACACCCTGCGCAAGCCGTTTACGATATACCTTTGAAGTGATGTCAAGTGTAATTGATTCTGCCTCCCTTTTACCTAAGCCAAATATATTCTTCAACTGATTTAATGCAGCAAGCTACCAAAAAAAATATAAGAGGGTTATGACATAAGCAATGTACAAAGAACATTATGAAAAAGTGAGATATCAAGTACTAATAAGAACAAATTTCTTATACACACATCAAAAAAGTGTTAAGGCAGCATTCATCACCTTATGTTCTTCCATGCGACCACCAGATAAAGCATCTGTAACATATGCCCTATAAAGGAGCTTCAAATCATCTTTCTCTCTCTCACTGTCATACTTGCCACCTAAGGCAAAAACACTTTAGTACCGGCTCCAAAATGACATATCAAAAACTTGATCTTGACAACAAGAGCTCCTCTAGGATCCAAACCTGATACAGAAACTGGACCAACTCCGCAGGCAAATGAAGCTGCATCCTCATGGTTCTTTAATGAAATAAGCTTATTGTTGAATGCCAGTATCTTATCAAGCTCTTCCACAACTTTCACAACATCCTGGCTGTAAAACTTAATTTAATTATTTGGTGTAAATAGTATAACAGCTAGCATATGATATTGTTGACCAAAAGTTCCAAACAGTAAAGCAATACAGATTCTTTTGACATATCAAGCATCAGGTCTTTTCTTTTCCAAATTAAATAATAAAAAACTTGAAAAGACATTCATAAGCTAGAATTTAAGACAAGTGGAAAAGATCATACACTGTTCTTGTCCTAGATTTCAGTCTATCAAGTGCTGCTGAAATATTTTTCTCAACCAGTTTTCTTGTGTGCTGCCTAAATAAGTCCTCTGCAAGCTGTCACAAACATAACATGCAATGTAAGAAAATTATGAACCAAAACACAGAAGGACCACCAATGAGAATTCAAGAAGAAGGAACCTCATCAGAAAGTCGATAAGAAAGCTGTGCTTGTCTAAGGCTAACAAGCTGGTCCACATCAATATCTATTTGAAAGGGAAAAAACACAAACATGTTAGAAAGGGTTAAGAAAGCAAAAGCAATTTTCACCTCATCCTCAATACATATTGTCAGTAGAATGATCATCTAAGCATTGCTTTTTTGAAAACAAAGCTAATGAAGAAGATTATATACACAGCAATAAAATATTTGTGCCTAAGAATTCCAATCGCGCTCCTCCCCCATGGTCCAACCCTGGCTAGAGTTATAAGCAAAATCTAAACGGAAGTGAAATATCAATCCCCTGAAATTAAAAGCTAGAGCAGTGGATAGTCGTATTGGCTAAATAATCAAATAGTTATTGTTGATAACCGATGACATAGGATATCACCTGTTACAGTGCACAAACATATCGATAAAAGTTAAATTACAATGGGCAATCCTACCAAACCATGCTATATAAAAGTTGACAATATATGAAACAGCTTGGTGTTCACTAATCACAGCATTGCTTACCACTAAAATCAGCTACCACAAAATAAAAGAAACATCACAAACATTTTGTGATATATTTACCTTTGACAACTGATTTTAGCTTTGAAAAATACAACCTCTGGGCATTATCGCGAATAGCAATTTCAACCTGAGACAAACAAGAGGAACACATAATATCAATACACTGGGAGGAATGAAAATAAAAAAGCACAAATTAGAGGTTCAATGTTTGTCAATTTTTGACAAAATATAAATAACAGGACGGATGGTATGCTACTGGTGGCAAGATGCTGAATATGTTATCTACAAAAAACAAGTGCACATAAGCTAGAAATAACCGTTGATAAAAAAACAATACCTGAGAATCGGTGACCTTGAAAACACGTTTCCAAGGTAAAAGAAAAGATGATGCTTCTCCGAAAACAAGAGTTGAAATATATATCAATTTCTGAAATGCCTGCACTGGAGAATCATTAATGATGGTCAAGTTCCATATCTTCATTCAAAATTTTCACTAACCAATGTCTCCAGATCAAGAATTAAGATTCCAACAAGCAAAATTACAAATGACTTGCCCGACGCTGCTCTACATCTCCGTCACGATCCCCGGTTTCAAGCCTTTGCCTGAAAATCCGCCTCCCAAGCTATCAACCAGTAGACAAAATAGTAAGGAAACATTTCTCAAATTCACTTCACAAATAACCAGTAGCATACTCATTCTTTCAAACCATTCATCTAGGAAATACAACAATACCTCCACATGCATGCTAGCAGCATCTGGGTCGTCAATTCCCAAAGCATTTTTAAAATTGATGATTGTTTCAACTTCATTCCCTGTAAGCTCTTCACCCCCAGGAGGAATGACAGAGGAAACAAACCTAAACCAAAACCAAGATGAAATAACCAAAACAAGCTCCAAAAGCAAACTCTTCAACAGAATTACTCAAAACAGTTTCAACATCAATTCTAACTTACATGCTGTATAAATCACAAAGCTCCGCATTAAATGCTTCATCTTGCTTGGTCACACCATATCTGCAAAATTCAGTATTCACAAATAAATTTAAAAAACTAACAAAAGTAAGCTAAACATGCAGCAACTCAAGTCTCTTAGCACGAAACACCAATAGCATCATAAACTAATCAAAAAATAAACAACTTTCTGTTGGGAGAAACAACAATATTCAACACTCCCTCTTTGTGTGAATCTATAGGAAACTCCTAAATAGAGCAAAATATATGCGGAAAAATATATCCAAACACCACAAGCACAACACGCAATTTTTACGTGGAAAACCTTCCCAATATGAGAATGAAAAACCACGGGACCGTAGTCCACTCAAACAATTCCACTACACAAATGATGGGTACACAATGTTCTTCCTTAGACTAAACTAAGGGCTACAACATATATCATCAAGATTAAGCTATTCTTGGAATGCAACAAGAATTAAAGAGAACAAAGTTGAGAAAAGGCTCACAAACTGACAGCCCCGATATTTGTCAAGAAGATCAACTTACACAGCTCTAATCTTCAATCCAACCGTTCAAATTGAAGATCAATGTGTCTAGAATCTGCTGTCCAAATCTCAGCCCGATCCAACGGTTAACGAGATGGCAATCCTAGGAGGAAGACAAAGTGTTCTGCTGCAACTTCTCTCTTTTCTCCTCTCGGCTGTCTCTCTTTTTTCTCTTCACTTTTCTTGTCCCTTTTTGTTCTTTTTTCAGCAGCTCAAAAGAAGTGTGCCCTACCCTTTAAGTGGGGCCTTTCATGTGGGCTAAATCCACACAAGATATTTGGGCCATCCTCCTCCTAGGAGGGAAACCCAAACCCAACAAATCTCCCCCTTCCCGACTAGGTGGAGGGATTCGCCATCCCGGCGATCGAGCAACATGTCTCAAGCTTCTCCCTTGCTAGAGCCTTCGTTAGCATATCAGAGCCATTATCATCGGTGTGAATTTTCTCAAGAGTTAACAACTTATCATTGAGAGTATCTCTTATCCAATGATACCTTACATCGATATGTTTCGATCTTGAATGAAATGAAGAGTTCTTTGCAAGGTGGATAGTACTCTGATTATCACAAAACAACACATATTGTTGTTGTTTGAGACCAAGCTCCTGTAAAAACCTTTTCATCCATATCAACTCTTTACAAGCTTCCGTTGCTGCAATCAACTCTGCTTCAGTTGTAGAAAGTGCAATGCATTTTTGTAACCTTGACTGCCAAAGAAACAGCCCCTCCTGAGAAGGTGATCAAGTAACCCGAAGTAGACTTACGGGTATCCATATCTCCAGCCATATCAGAATCCGTATAGCCAACCAACATTGGTTTACCACTCCCAAAGCTAAGACACATCTTGGAAGTCCCTCGTAGATATCTCATAATCCATTTCACCGCATTCCAATGTTCTTTTCCTGGATTTGAAAGAAACCGGCTAACAACACCAACTGCATGAGCTATGTCTGGCCTCGTACAAACCATTGCATACATCAAGCTTCCTACTGCTGAGGCATATGGAATTCTTTCCATATCTTCCTTCTCTTCATCTGTCGAAGGGCTTTGCTTTGTGCTCAACTTAAAGTGTGTAGCAAGAGGAGAGCTAACCACTTTAGCATTGTTCATGTTGAACCTCTCAAGCACTTTCTCAATGTATTGCTCTTGTGATATAAACAGCTTCTTATCTTTTCTGGATCTATGAATACGAACCCCAAGAATCTGCTTTGCTGGCCCCAAGTCCTTCATTGCAAATGACTCACTTAATTGCTTCTTCAACTTGTCAATTCTTGAAGAATTCATGCCAACAATCAACATATCATCAACATAAAGCAATAAAATAATGAAATCATCATCAGAGAATTTTTGCATAAAAACACAATGGTCAGAAGTAGTCTTCTTGTAGCCTTGCTCCTCCATAACAGACTCAAACTTCTTATACCATTGTCTAGGTGCCTGCTTCAAACCATAAAATTTTTTCTTCAGCCGACACACATAGTCCTCTTTTCCTTTTACCTTAAAACCCTCTGGCTGCTCCATATAAATCTCTTCCTCCAAATCACCATGAAGGAAGGCAGTTTTCACATCCATTTGTTCAACCTCTAAGTCTAGACTAGCTGCTAAACCAAGGACAACACGGATGGATGACATCTTCACAACCGGAGAGAAAATCTCATCAAAGTCAATGCCTTTTCTCTGCCTGAATCCCTTCACAACCAGTCTAGCTTTATACCGTGGTTGTGAAGTGTATTCTTCCTGCTTCACCTTGTAAATCCACCTGTTTGTCAAGGCTCTCTTACCCTTTGGTAGCTTCACCAAATTAAAGGTGTGATTGTCATGCAATGACTTCATCTCATCTTGCATAGCATCAACCCACTTTGACTTGTGCTCATCTTCCATGGCTTCTGCATAACACTCGGGCTCTCCCCCGTCATTTAATAACACGTACTCATTTACAGAATACCGAGTGGAAGGATGTCGATCTCTGGTAGACCTTCTGGGTGGAACATCTGGTGGTATCTCTGGTACTGGCAAATGATCATGAGATTCATCCTGTAAGGGAACATCTGTATCATCTGGAACTTGGAAGTCATTTTGAACATCATGTTCAACTTGTGCTGGCAAATCTATCAAAGAAGATGAATCCAAGTCAATCAAACAATCACTATATCGAGGCACTACCTTTTCTGGCTTCTCAATATCATGTATAGTTTGATCTTCCATAAACACAACATCTCGACTTCTCACAAGTTTCTTCTCAACTGGATCATACAACCTGTAACCAAACTCATCTAAGCCATAGCCTAGGAAGATACACTCTGTCGGGTCTTCACATCCGACTTCGATCTCTCATCTTTGGGAATATGCACAAATGCCTTACATCCAAAGACACGCAAATGATCATAAGAAACATCTTTGCCATTCCAAACCACTATGCAGTACATCAAGCGAAGGGGAACACATGGAGTGAGATTAAGGACATGTACTGATGTGTTCAAAGCCTCCCCCCAAAAGGAGTTTGGCAACTGTGATTGTGAAAGCAAACATCTTACTCTCTCAACCAGTGTTCTGTTCATTCTTTCAGCCAAACCATTCAGCTGAGGAGTCTTTGGAGGTTTCCTTTGATGCCGAATACCCTGTTGCCTGCAATACTCATCAAAAGGACCCAAATACTCCCCCCCAATATCTGTTCTAATGCACCTCAACTTCTTCCCAGTTTGTCTCTCAACTGAAGCCTGGAATTGCTTAAACACATCAAATACCTGATCTTTGCTTTTTAAGGTATATACCCATAATTTCCTTGAATGATCATCTATGAAAGTCACAAAATAAAAGCAACCACCAAGTGTTTTAGTCTTCATAGGACCACATACATCTGAATGTACAAGATCAAGTATATCTGTCTTTCTGGCAGAAGGGGAACTCTTAAAGGAAACCCTGTTTTGCTTACCTGCCAAACAGTGTGTGCACTTTTTCAAAGATGCACTCTTCATTCCTGATAGCAAATTCTTCTTGGCCAATATTTCCAAGCCTTTCTCACTCACATGAGCAAGTCTCTTATGCCATAACTCTGTAGAAGACTCATCATCCATTGCATTAATAATGTCTTTGGAGAGTTTTGCTTCTAACATATACAAAGTAGAAAGCTTATAAGCTCGAGCAATAACCATAGCACCTCTAGTGAGCTTCCACTGACCATTATGAAAGATGCTACAATACCCTTCATCATCAAGTTTGCCTACAGATATCAAGTTCAAGCGGATGTCAGGAATATGCTTCACATCATGAAGAACTAACTTCATGCCATTACTCATCTCCAAGCACACATCTCCAATACCGACAATTTTGGCCAAATCATCATTGCCCATCTTCACTGTCCCAAAGTCACCGGCTGTATAGGAAGTGAAGAAATCTTGTCGGGATGTAACATGAGTTGAAGCACCACTGTCAATCACCCAACTGGTCTCATGGCATGCAAAATTAATGACATCATCATCATAAACAGTGAAGAAATCTCCGGAAGTAGTGGTGGCAACTCGATTACCATTCTTGTCATCGTCATTTTGTATCTCCTTCCCTTTCTCTTTGTTCTCTCTCTTCAACTGTCTGCAATATCTCTTGATATGCCCTTTCATGCCACAATGATGACACTCAACATTAGCAAACCTGTTGGACTTGTTTCTGCTGTTATCTCTATTTTTCGGACCTCTGCTCTTACTCCTCCCCCTTCTTTCTATAACCAACACCTCTGACTGTGAAGAGGATCCCTGTGATTTTCTTCTCATCTCTTCATTCAATATACTACTTTTAGCCAGATCCATATTGATTTCACCATTCGGGGCTGAGTTAAATAACGACATTCTAAATGTCTCCCAAGAGTCCGACAATGTACCAAGCAAACACAACCCTTGAACCTCTTCGTCAAACTTGATACCCATCCCAGCAAGCTGATTAATAATTCCTTGGAAAATGTTCAAGTGATCCGTTAAGGGAGTTCCATCTTGGTATCTCAAATACATCAATTGCTTCATCAAAAACATTTTACTATGCCCAGTCTTACGAGCATACAACTCCTCAAGTTTTTTCCAAAGTGTGCGTGCATGTGTCTCACCCTCAATATGATTCAACACATTATCATCTACCCACTGTCTAAGATATCCACATACTTGTCTGTGCATCAAAGTCCATTCTTCATCAGATTTATTTTCTGGCTTCTCAGACGCAAACACGGGTAAATGGAATTGTTTCACATAAAGCAGGTCTTCCATTTTACCTTTCCATAGATGATAATTTGAACCGTTTAAACACACCATTATACTTAGATTAGCCTCCATTATTCAACACAAGATATTTAAGGTGCTTAATCGCACCAAGCTCTGATACCACTTGTTGGGAGAAACAACAATATTCAACACTCCCTCTTTGTGTGAATCTATAGGAAACTCCTAAATAGAGCAAAATATATGCGGAAAAATATATCCAAACACCACAAGCACAACACGTAATTTTTACGTGGAAAACCTTCCCAATATGAGAAGGAAAAACCACGGGACCGTAGTCCACTCAAACAATTCCACTACACAAATGATGGGTACACAATGTTCTTCCTTAGACTAAACTAAGGGCTACAACATATATCATCAAGATTAAGCTATTCTTGGAATGCAACAAGAATTAAAGAGAACAAAGTTGAGAAAAGGCTCACAAACTGACAGCCCCGATTTTTGTCAAGCAGATCAACTTTCACAGCTCCAATCTTCAATCCAACCTTTCAAATTGAATATCAATGTGTCTAGAATCTGCTGTCCAAATCTTAGCCCGATCCAACGGTTAACGAGCTGGCAATCCTAGGAGGAAGACAAAGTGTTCTGCTGCAACTTCTCTCTTTTCTCCTCTCGGCTGTCTCTCCTTTTCTCTTCACTTTTCTTGTCCCTTTTTGTTCTTTTTTCAGCAGCTCAAAAGAAGTGTGCCCTACCCTTTAAGTGGGGCCTTTCATGTGGGCTAAATCCACACAAGATAATTGGGCCATCCTCCTCCTAGGAGGGAAACCCAAACCCAACACTTTCTATTCACATTCACCAAAAGAAATCACACTGCACACATGCTCTTAACTATAACCAACATGCACAAAAAAACACCATAACATTAACCAAGAAAAACAAAAAATTTAGCTAAAAAGCTATAAAAATCCAAACTTTAACAATCAAGCCAAAAGAAAACTAAAGGTGTAGGGTTTTGAAAAAAAATTGAATAGGAAAAGGCATTGATGTCCTTGATGGCTTAAGATTAGGTTTAAATGAATTAAGGGTATAGTAGTTACTTGCAAAATATAAATAGAAAAAGAAAATAAGAGAAGTAAATCTGAAAAATTTGAGAGAGAAGAGAACCAGAAGAAAGGAGAAGAAGAAGAGAAAAGAGGAAAGGAGAAAGGAACGAGGAGAAATAAGTTATTAAGGTAATGTGTATATGTTATTACGTAAAAATATTGTTTATTAGTTAAGCTTTTTGTTTGTATTGGTGATTAGGGTTTGCAGACTTTATTTGGGTTTGATTGATGAATGGAATGAGATGTTAAGGGTTTAATATGTGGGGTAATGGTGTAATTGATTTGATTTTAGATAATTTTCAAGTTAATTGATGTGTTTGGTGTAAGAAAATATTGAGAAATGGTGAAAAACCCTTACTGGAATTCTGGGCTGGAGGTTGAAGCTGATGAAATTTCATTTTGGTCCCTTTTTGTGAAAATTACAGTTTGGTCCCTGAACTTTGGAAAATTACAGTTTAGTCCTTGAACTTTGGAAAATTACAGTTTGGTCCCTGGAGTGAAATTCGAGATTCTGGACAGAATTGAGAATGAATTATATACAAAATTTCAGTATAGTTATGAATTTATGAGGTGTTCAATTTAGTCTTTCAATTTGATAAAATTACAATTTGACCCTAAAATATTAGAAAAATTTCAGAATGGTCCCTATATAAAATATTAGTTTTTCAGATTGGATTGGTGGATAATTGAGGCTTATTTGATGAATTATCATCAATTTTATGAATTGTGTATTTTGAATTAAATTTTGGAAGAAACCGTTGTTTTTAGGTTTTGTGAAAAATAGATAATTTGAATTTAAAACATATAGGATTATGAATTAAACTCTTAGATACATTTATTAAAGAGATTTTAATTCTTTTGAGTCATTTTTTAGTATGTCTTCTTTTATATATTCAGGTAATCCTAATATTCCGCCTGCGGTACGTCAGTAGAATTCTGTCAGTATTACGCTTTTGAATTTTGATTGCTTATGAGTCAGGTGAGTGGATAATATTTAATATGCATGAGAAATATTATAAATATTTGATTTGCTAGTATTTGGATTATGCTTCTTGATAATATATACGTTGATTATTATTCTTGTTACGATAAAGCATAATCAATTGTTGAATATACATTCTTGATATGAGTCAATAAATGATTGTGAATTGATAGCTCCTCATTTGATTGATGTCATGAGTTAAGCCTTTGAGATATGAATATGTCTGTTTGATTATGATATATATATATATATATATATACACCTATGGTATGCCAGTCAGAATACCCATGCTAACAGGGTAGTGTTAGCCTTTGTGCACATCGTATCTGAAACCCTAGTTGGTCGAGGGAGTCACCAACCTGTGTGAACTGATCATCCCACAGTAGGGAGCCTCATGCTCATTACATTCTGATTTTCTGACGAGCTTTACCTATTACACTCTTGTTATGACCAATTTGAGAAACTTCTTGTGAGAACTCCGAGCCGATTCTATAATATATTTCTCATTGTTGTATTATCTCGTATGTGTATATCAGATGTTATCTACTCACTGAGTTGTTGAACTCACCCCCTCATTATTTATTATTTTCAGGCTCGTAGCTTGTTAGCAGATCATTATCGATGAAATCTCAGAACTTATTATTTTGGTTGTAATCAACACTTTTATTTTTATGTCTAGTTAGCGCTCCACAATTATAACAAGATGTATTTGACTCTTGTATTAAGACAATCGAACTATATTATAAGTTTACTTTGTTATTTATGCTGCGTTGAACTCTGAATATGAATGATAAGTTTGTAAGTTTGAGTTCGCATATGTGTGGAACCTTGGAGGGGGACCATGCCTATGTGCCGATCACGGATCCAAGAATCGGGTCGTGACAAAAGGTAACTAACTTTTTAGCAATGCCTTTTATCTCCTCTTTACTAACTTGAGTGGGATCATCAAACCCGAAAACATAATTATGCAAATTTATCGCGGCAACCTCTTGAACAGCCGAATTCAATGCAAAAACCACCGCCACACCAGCTGCTCCGACCACAACAGCACAACCAAGTGTCAAATTCCAAGACCAACCATCGAACTTAGTCCCTAAACCATACCTAGCAGCTAAGGCTCCAGCTAGGATTACCGCCGAGCTCGCCAATCTTAGCGGCGGGGGAGAGATTACTCACTAGAGGTTGACAAATGATTTTAGCTTTGAAAAATACAACCTCTGGGCATTATCACGAATAGCAATTTCAACATTCCTTTATAATTTATCAAGCTGTAGAGTTTACAACATTCCTTTGAAATCTAATGGCTTTGTATATGAGCTTAACAGCGAACAAACACAGGAATTGCAGCCGAGCACAGTTAGATGATGTACAATCCATGATCAAAATGGGAAATATAAAATCTCTTACTGGAACCAACGGAGAGATGAGAACGAATTGTAGAAAAGTTAATAACTAGGATGAGCTTCTACTCAATGTGCATTGCCATGTTTCCTTGAACATACTATTGCTTTAATTTTATCCTATATGTTTATTTACATATAATTTCATTCTTATGAATTTGCAAGAATAAAATTGTTTTCGGATTCAAGAACAAAAAAATTAATATGTTTTATAGAGCCCAATGATAGTATCTCTCCCTCTATGAATGTGCAGACGAAGGATCTAAGGATTGGGTTCACATCTTGTTGAATCTACTTGAAAACTAAAAAAAGAGCAAATTCTTACGAAGTTGAATCCACTGAATGATCATCTATTATAAAATAGTATTTGTTTTTCACGCACTTAAAACCCATGAACACAATCTATAGCAAATTACAACATTTATTTTTCAAGCAGACAGTAGAAGAAACTAAGCCAAAACTTAACAAAGCTCGCCCTGGTAACCTATAATTCTTAAAAAGCTGACACTATAATCACATTAACTGCATGTGTGTGATAATATATCTTCCACAGTTATTGTGCATAATGGTTTTGTCAATGAAGGCCACTTAGTTGCAAGCTTCGAAAAAATGTTTCCCATTGGTGGCCGAGAATGGGGATTGGGATGCAAACATGCAAGTGCTATCTTCATGATATGAACAACACCCTCTGCTGCTCCGTTTTTAGGAAGCGAAATGCGCTGGTCAAGCACATTCTTCAACAATGTTTGCTGAGAAATCGGTGATATCGAAGATGATGAGGAAGATGCGTGTGATGAGAGTGTGGAGATGAGATCGCCTGGGTGCCTTCCCATCATCACTTCCATTGTTACCACTCCGAAGCTATAGACATCACATTTTTCAGTCACTTTCATCGTGTAAGCTAGCTCTGCCAAAAACAATTTTTATGCTTTGTTTTTATCACCTTAAATAGAAATTTTTATGCTTTGTTTGCATCGCAAGTTACAAAAAGTTGCACCCATCATTTAACATACTTCCAATTAAAAAGTTGTTAGAAATGAAATTTAAATAAGCACTTTGGGAATTTAATGTTGAAATGAAGTTACGCACCTGGAGCACTGTATCCAAAAGTACCAGCAAACGCGGTCCAATTACACGAGTCAGGCATCAAGAGTCTAGCTGTGCCAAAGTCGGAGACGTGTGCCTCATATTCCAAATCCAGAAGAACATTATTGCTGGTGATGTCTCGATGAATGATCGGAGGAGAGCAAGAATGGTGTAGATAGGATAAAGCTCCAACCATCCCTTTTACAACATTGAGCCTTTTCATCCAATCCAATTCAATTGCTTGTTCCTCGCTGGTTAGAACCTTTCTCAAGCTTCCTCTGTCTACGAACTCATAAACCAAAAAAGAGTTTTTCGCATGTGAGCAAAATCCATACAACTTCACGATATTTCGATGTTTGATATTTGCCAATACACAAACTTCCTTTTCGAAAGCTTTAAAATCAGATAACTTGTCTGCTTGTGACTGGTGAAGTTTCTTCACAGCAACCACCCGTTCTATTGGTATCACTGCTTTATAAACAATTCCATATCCTCCTTCACCAATGCAGTAGTTGGAGTTGAATTCCTCCGTAGCTTCAATAATATTCTCATACAACTTCTTCCCATCATGGCCCAGTATCGTGAACATGTTTCGATCTTGTTCATTCCCTGGCTCAGCTTCACTCTTCCTTGCTCTTTGACGGAGAATGAAGAAAGCTCCAATCACAACAAACACTAAAAGTAAACCTCCTAAAACAGGGAGTAAAATCAAAATCACAACTTTATTGCCTTTTTTCTTAGAAGTTATGTTGCTTTCTGTAGGATTACATAGCTTTAGACCACTGGTGTTGCCGCATAAACCCATATTATCTCTTAATGCCTCATATGAAGCATTGTGGAAGGCTTTGATATCAGGAATAGGGCCTCGTAGCTCATTGAACGATATATTCACGGCTGATAAACTTAACAGATCTTTGAAAGAGCTCGGAATCACACCAGAAAGCATGTTGTGAGAGATATCCAGAGTTTCCAACATTCGCAGTTGCCCAAGCTGCCACGGTATCCCTTGAGCCAGGAAATTGAAACTAAGATCAAGATCCCGAAGAGACTGCAGAGAGCCTATCTCATTTGGAATGCTTTCTGTAAATTTATTACTACTGAGGTTCAACAATAATAAATTTGAGCACTCCCCAAGCTGTTTTGGAATCGACCCACTTAGGTTATTAGAAGCTAAATTGAGGACCTGGAGAGAAGAAAACATCCTGATGTATGAGGGAATGGTGCCTGAAAGATGGTTGTTGTTAAGAATAACCTTGAACAACAACTTCAACCTCCCTAATTCATTTGGGATGGTTCCTTCTAAGTGGTTTGAGGACAGATCAATCCACTGTAATCGGGTAGGCTTCCCGAGCTCTGGGGGTATCTCACCAGAAACATTATTGTTTGAGATTTTAAGGCTTGTCATGTTACGACACTCTCCCCATTTAGAAGAAAGCTCACCATAAAAATTATTGTAACTCAAATCAACATAATCCAGAGACGGATAACTGCCAAAATCTTCAGAAATATTTCCCGTTAATTGATTCCCATCAAGTCTTAGTCGAAATAAACTAGTACAGTTTTTCAAGCTTTCCGGTATGGTACCTGAGAAATAGTTGGAGGAAGCAGTAAACTTTTCCAGCAATCCACCAAGGCATACCCCATGGGGCAAAGGACCCGTGAATTCATTTTGAGACAAACCCAATACCATCAAACGAGGTAGATTGTTCATCTCTAGGGGCAATGAGCCATGAAATTTGTTTCCAGTTAAGCTCAATCGCACTAGAGATTTAAGTTGTCCAATGGAAGGGGGGATGGGACCAGAGAGTTGGTTAAAAGTAAGGGAAAGAACAGTGAGGCTTGTCAGATTTCCTAGGCAATCAGGAATGCTTCCATAAAAAGAATTATTCGCAAGTTGAAGAATGAGAAGATTGGGGAAGGACGGGAAGTTGAAATCATGAAGCGTGCCTCTCAAACCAAAACCTGCCAGTGTCAAGTTGGAGACGCTTCCAGAATTGTCGCAGGTGATTCCAACCCAATTATGGCATGGACTGGTGCCGACCCAAGAAGAAAGCAGAGATTGGCTTTGGCTGTCAAGACTTGCTTTCCATTTCGAAAGAGCCTCAGCTTCTGTATTCTTACCAAACACTGAAGTTGCAGAGGAAGTTTGATCAGCGAAAGCTAAGAAAGAAGGAGAGTTTAATATATGAAAAAACAGGACGTGGAGAAAGATTGAGAAGAATGGTTTGTGTAGTAAGGACGTCATGGTGTCTCTTCAAGATCTATAGAAAAGGGTTTGCTGTGGTAGATGAACACCCTAGCTAGGCTCTTTATACAATGGAAAACAATGTAATCTTTTCTTTTTTCATAATTTCATTAGATTTAATATTGCAATTCTCAAACTCCCAATTCTTCAATAATGACGTTGACAGTGTTGACTTCTATAAGAAATTGTTGAAAGCAAATCGTATATTGTGGGTTTTATAGTTATATTTTAGATTGAAATATTGGATCCCTATTGAAAGCTAAATTAATGTTTCAATAATTAAAATATCAGAAACAAATGTATGGATGGAACTTGTTCTCGATCGTACGTGCTTGGTACGTTTGAATTGTCTATGGCAGTAACCATAGAAATTTATCATTGAAGTCTCAATTATTCAACACATTTATTTTAATGGCGAAGCATGTGTTTATATATTACATTCACATACCAACCATTGAAACTAATTGTATATTTCAATTTTATTTTGATTTTCAGCCTTTTAATTTTTGAATTAGTTTTAAAATTCTTAATATTTTTGGTATAAAAGTTTGGACTTTTTTTAATTTTGTCGTTCGATTGAAATTTATCATTTTTTTTTTCACTTTGGCCTTTATATTTATAATTTTTTATTTGATTTTAATTTTTTTTATTTTTTATATATATTTCTGAAATATTTCCTATTTTTTTCATGTATATATGTACATGCTTTTAGTTTTTGTTTTTAATTTTTATTATTTTCTCTTTTGTTAAGGTTATATATTTTTTAATTTAGTCCTTAAATTTTAATTTGTGTTGATGATCATTTGAAAATTGATATTTCTTTCTTTTCCCCTTTGTCTTTTTTTTTTTTTTATTTATTCTTCAAGTCAAATAATGTTTTTAAGCTAATAATATTTATTTTTATCTTGTCATTTATTTTATTTTTTTGATTGCTCTTTTGTTAAAAAAATTAGGTTTTTTTATTCTTCGAGGTAATTTTGTTTTTTCAAGTATTTAAGCAATAATAATAATAGTTTTAGTTTTTTTTTCTTGCTTGCTCTTTTGTTAATAATCGTAATGATTATTGTCATAATAATTACAAGGATTATAACAATAATGATGGTAGCAGCAATAGTACTGCCAATAATAATTAGAATAAAATAGATGTTGTTTTTGTTTAAAATTGACTTTTAAGGCTTTTATGTATGATATTTCTGATTTAATATCATGTAAACAAAAAAATATGTGAAACCACACGTAGACAAAACAGGTGGAAAAATTGGGCCAAATTATCTATAATGAAAAAATATACGAGCCACATGCCCTACGTTTCGCCGTAGCTAGAACCAAGTTTTGTAACATTTTAAAAAAATATTAATGGTTCTAGATTTTTTTATGATGCTATACATTTGAGCGAAATAATCAACCTGCAAAACTTTCTATTATTTAGTTTTTTTATATATTCATTTTATTATAGATAAGACGTTTAAAATAATGATAATGATTATTTACAAAGTTTTTTTCTTAAAAATATATGAGGCTAAATATATATTTTGATATTTTTTTAATATTAATGCCTTAAAATATATATATATATAAAAATGAACTAAGTTTTATTTTTTTTAAATCTAAAGTTAATTTATTCTCAGTGTTCTTAAATACTATTAATATAATAATACGAAGAATAAATGGCGGCTGCAATAGTATTGTCAATAATAATTAAAATATTAATTATTTACAATAATGGTTATAATGACAGCTATAATAATTGTTACAATTTAACATTCATGATAATAACAATTAGAATAAAGATTGAAATAGTTCATTAATCGATGATGTTTTTGTTAAAAAATGATTTTTATGGCTTTTTTATGTATGTTATGTCAGATCTAATATTATGTAAACAAAAAATATACAAAACCCCTCTTTTTTATGCGTTTTTTATGCGTGCAAGTTCTGTAGACGTAGGCAATGCTGACTTGATTTTTGTGAATTTGATCACCTAGTTGCTCAATCAAATGAATATTCCCTGTAACAAACGTGAGCGACACACTCTTTGGATTGACGATTCACGCAACTGCAGACTTTGGTAGTCTAATTCGGCGATTACTTCAGAATTGCAAATGCATGACTTTGTGTTTCTTTTTCATTTACTTTCACATTCGTTATTTTGAGAGTCTAATCTTTCATATAAGATATCCTGCGCTGATTCCAGGTGACAGGAAGTTGACTTCAGCTTATCTAATTTATGAAGCTGCAGAATTTACATACCTATGAAATCTATGGAATTGCTGCTGAGCACAGTTAGATAAGATTTTGAAAAAATGTGATACCTAATTGTTCAGTCAGATTATATTTCTTGTAATCAATAAACGTGAGACACAGACATGTGGGTTCCTGATTCATGCAGCTACAGACTCCTTCCTTTCTGGTTCTCTCTGTATATACTTTCTTTACTTCATACAGAGTACATGGTGTTAGAGTATAATATAATCATATTCTGGGGCCTCACCTATAAGCTTAAGCTTTTAGGTGAGATGGTTCCTTAACACATGGCAATGAAATTTTCACCAGCCAACAGCCTGTTATCTTGCTCATTGGGTTGAATTTTCTAATGAAATGCTGGGTGAAATATGAATTTGAAACATGAATTTGGAAACTAACTGGTACGTCTTGTTGCCAGATTCTTACGTTTGAATGAAGTTTATCCTACGGTAGCTCTTGTCTTGAATTTGTGTAGCGGGTGTTTGTTCAGGACTTCTGCGATGAAAGTTCAACAAGCCAATAGCCTATTAGAGTGCTAACTGGGGTTGAGTTTTCTAATGCAATGATGGATTACTACAAGCCTGTTATTTCCAATTCATCAATAATTTCCAAATCCTAGAATGCGATACTTTTGGGGCTCTCCCTGCTGGAATTCTTGGAAAAGTATTAAATACGCTGAGAATTTTATTTTCTATAAGGTTGACGAGTAAGTTGCCAAGTTTTCCAATGAAAAGATAATAATGGGCCAACGTTGTTAAATTGAAGACGTTGACAAGACAAAAGGATAACCCGTAACGACCACGGGAACAAAGAAAACAAGGATGGAACTTGAGTCTTGAATTTGTTTTTTAAGACTACAGTACTGTTTGAAAATTTGGTTTTGTTTTTTTTTAAAGTGATTTTTTTAAAAAAACATTAAAATAATGTTTAAAAAAAAAATATTTTTGATATTAACATTTAAAAATAAATAATCTAAAAACACTAAAAAATTCATTGCGTAGTTCTGGGGTTAAGTTTTCTAATAAAAAATTATCGTGTTTGTTCAGGACTTCTACAAAATCCGTCATCAATTCTCTGGGGAAAAAAAACTTGCCTCCAACTTGTTTAATTTACAGTTGCTGCACCCTTTTGCTCGCTTCTATATATCTCTCCCGAGAGATTAAATCAAATCTCTTGTGCACAAAACTTTATATGGAACGCATGAATAAACAAAAACAACAAATATATATATTATAGCCATGATACGACTGTGTTTTAAAAAACAAGTTCAATATAGAATTTATCAAACCAAACACAAGATGTTTGTTTGAGACCATATAACTTTTTCTTGAGTTTACAGATATACCTAGAATCATGTAAGAACTGTGGAAGGGATATAAACTTTTTTCTTGAAGATCTTCATTCAAGAAGACATTTTTAACATTAGGTTTGAAATAGGTCATTGGCAAATCAAAACAGCTGTAATAAGAGTATAAATAGTAGTTATTTTAGCAACATGAGCAAATGTCTCCTCATAATCCATATCATATTGTTGAATGTATCTTTTTTCAACCAACTGAGTTTTGTATAACTCAATAGATCCATTAAAATTAGTTTTGATTTTATACACTCAACGACAACCAACAATATTTTTAACATAAGGTAGAGGAAATATGCTACTAATTAAAAAACAAACTTTCAAAAAAATACTAATAAGGAAATAGAAGTTATTCCATAAATATATTTTTTCATTTGTTAATTTAAACTATTGAGATTCTTTCAAATATTTATTTTAATTTTATTAAAAAGAACCGCGTTAATAAAAAAAATATTTTTCATCAAAGAAATTGCATAAATAAGGAATGGAGACTTCAACATAAGAAAATAATTTTATGATACTCAATGTATAGTTAGTGGTATCTTATTAATTATTTCTTATATCCACCTTGAAGAAAGAGATAGCTAAAAAAACAAGAGAAAATAATACCTCATAAAAAATAATAAGAATATCTCAATTAATTTTTTCCCCGACTTATCTCAATTTTTTCTTTAAAATAAGTCTTTAAAATAACTACTAGCATATTACCAATTACTCCAGCACCATAAAATTCCTTTTTTTGAAGCTGCTGCACATTTATTTTAATTATCATGTAGAAATTAGTGTGAAATTTAGTGTACTGTTTACAGTGGTAAGAACACCTAGGGAAAGTTGACAATTGACGAAAAAAGAGAGATCTCTTCCGCAGGGGACATGAGAACCTCTTCTGAAAATTAATACCCATTTGCTAAACATGGAAAACATTCAATTCAAGCAAAGGTCTTGCCATCCAGGCTCAGTCCCACCAGCAACATCTCAATGCTGACAGAAACAAAAATAACGAAGCGATCAAGACTAAAACAAGTGTAAGCCAAACCATCATTCGATTCGTTGGCATTGGCAGAGAGCTAGTCTCATCAATCCATTCGAGACTACTTGAATAACTGGAAAGATTCGAGTGAAACGAGAGATGCAAAAATCGAAAGCATTTCATCAGCAAATTATTATATGTGAAAGGCGGCAAACATCCATATAATGAACATATCTATAGCACTCTCATAGGCTACCAAAATTTCATCATCTAATTGCTTTAGGAAAACCGTTCCCTAAAAATAAAATAGTAGGATTTCTTTCTTATGGGGGAAGGGGCAAAAATACTATTACATCATATCAAGTTAGAACACAAACTTCTCTTCCTCTGCCCCAACTGAGAATACGCTATCTTTAGTCTCCCCAAGAGCAGTGGCAGTTGAATCGCTTATGCCCAGCAGATACTGCAGACGGCACAGTTTTTCTGGTGCTGGGTTATTTTTCATGTAGATGGTGTACAAATCAGCTAGCTCCTCAGGCACCTCCCATGTCAATGGCTCTGAAGGCACGGCTTTATCACAAGCCAGCAAGTCATTAAGAGTGGAAACCTACAAAAGTGGTTGAAAAGGACCTCAGATCTCCTCCCCCTCTACGCATTATAAAAATTATTTATATTGAAAATTAAAGAGTACATACCACTCCTTGTTGATTTCTCTGCCTTAGTAGTGCCACAGCCTGAATCAGTGAGTTTGACAGTCTACTCCGTGCAAGCTCATGGACAACCCCTTTAGCCTTCTCGGCATTAATGTTAAGATCTATTGGGATTTTCTCATAGACTTCCTCCTCGTCAAACTCCCCAGTGCCAGATGAGAAAATTTCATCTACAGTTTTCTTGTGCAGGTTTTCTCGCAACTTTTCAGAAATCATGTTGAAGATTATGGATATCAAGGCTGCAGCAGATTGACGATTAGAGCATGGAGTCCTAATTGAAGTCTAGTATTAATGTTTAGATTAGTATTGAATTAGCTGTAGGGAATTTTATCTATTTCAGATCATGTTGATCATGCTTTCTAGCTTAGGTGCAATCTAAATTCTAGGACTTATCTAGTACAAGAAGAAGTTGTAATCAACTAGAACTCTTGTAATCATTTATTTTAGCTATAAATAAAGGAAAGGCTATAGCAGTAACCTAACTAAGATTCTGCTCATTTGTTCTGGAATTTTGTTCTTTATTGTTCTTTAAATTCTGGGCAGCTGTTCTTTGTGTTCTTCAATTTCTGGCAAATTCCAGATTTTGATGTGAACAGTGTCGGTTCTTGGGAAAATTGTTGACTTTTGTTGACTTTTGTTGACTTTTTGTTTCTGATTTCTACAATTGGTATCAGAGCAGTGTTGTTCTTTGTGGGGATTGTGTGAAACACGAGTGATTTATTTGTGAGGTCAATTAAAAATCAAAGCTTGACAGCTTTGAAGGGTTCTTGAACAAAACAGATTTTTTGGGGTTCTTTTTCGTGCATTTTTGTGTGCACTGTGAAATGAATTCTGGTGCAAATTTTCAATCAGCAACACCTACATTTACAGGTGTGAATTATGGAGTGTGGGCTGTAAAGATGGAAGCTTACCTGAAGGCTTTTGATCTATGGGATTATGTGGATACGGGCAAGGTTCCAACTCCCTTAAATGATGATCCAACCTTGAATCAAATAAGATTTTTCAATGAAGAAAAATCCAAGAGTTTCAAAGCACTTACGAGCATGTATAATGCAGTAAGTGAGGAGATTTTTACAAGGATTATGACTTGTAAAACAGCCAAAGAAGCTTGGGATAAACTAAAGGCTGAATTCCAAGGGGATGAAAAATCAAGGAGGATGCAAGTGATGAATCTGCGAAGGCAATTTGAGGCATTGAGAATGAGGGAGACAGACATAATTAAGGATTTCTCTTCCCAAATTTCAAAACTTGTAAATCAAGTGAGACTTTTGGGGGAAGATTTTCCTGACTCAAGGATTGTGGAGAAGGTGTTGGTGAGCTTACCCGACAGGTTTGAACATAAGATATGTTCACTTGAAGACTCACATGATTTTTCTGAAATCAGCCTTCAAGAGCTGATTAATGCTCTGCAATCAGTGGAGGAGAGGCACTCTTATAGACATCAAGAGTCAAGTGGTGAGGCACTTGTGGCAAAAGTGAAAGACAAGCATCATGTCAAACCTGTTTTCAGAAACAGTTTTGAAAATAGAAGAGAAAAGAGCAGCAACTGGAAGCCAAGCAATTAGCAGTCATTCAACAGGAAAGGGAACACCTCAGGAGTGGAAAAGAGAGAAGATTTTCCACCTTGCAAGTATTGCAAGAAGACTAATCACCGAGACTCTTGGTGCTGGCTCAAAAACATCTAGTGTAGAAGATGCAAAGAATTCGGCCACATGCAAAAAATTTCCAAGAAAACTGAAGTTGCAAGAATTGCACAAACTGAAGATGATGCTGAGGAGGAGAAAGAAGAGCAATTATTTATGGTAATTGCAGAACCTACATGCAACATAACTGAGGTAAAATCTTCACTTTGGCTCATTGATTCGGGATGCACAAATCACATGACAGCAGACCTTGATTTGTTCAAAGAATTGGATAGAAATTTTTTGTCCAAAGTAAGAATAGCTAATGGAGATTATGTGCAAGTTGAAGGAAGAGGTGCAATTGCAGTTGACACTATGGCAGGTACGAAAATTTTAAGGAATGTTATGTATGTGCCTCAATTGAAGCAAAATCTTATGAGTGTGGGACAATTGTTAGAAACTGGTTATGCATTGTCATTTAAGCATGGAATATGCAAAATTAAAGATGATAAAAGGGTGTTGTTATTGTCCACTAAAATGGTGAATAGAAGCTTTAATGTTGATTGGAATTCAACATATTTAAAAGCTAATGCATGTAGAGAGGATGAGTCAATATTTTGGCACAAAAGGCTTGGGCATTTTAACTATGCAGACTCTTAAGGAAGATGTATAACCGAGAGATGGCACATGGTTTGCCAAATATATTGAATGAGGATGTGTTTTGTGAAGCTCTGTCAGCTAGGGAAGCAAACAAAAGTTGCTTTTCCTAATAATACACTTAGATCCACATCTAAGTTGCAGCTTGTGCACACCGATTTGTGTGGCCCTATGTCTAATGAATCCTTGAGTGGATCAAGGTATTTTCTCTTGTTCATTGATGACTATAGCAGGTTTTGTTGGAGTTACTTTTTTGAAGGCAAAAGCCGATGTTTTTTTTTGAGTTTCGAAGTTCAAAGCCGCTGTTGAACTTGGAAACCGGATGCAAAATCAAAATTCGAGGTCCGACAATGGGGGTGAGTATACCTCTCGGCAATTTGATGATTTTTTTGGTGAAAGAAGGTATCAAACATCAGCTAACAATTCCTTATACCCCTCAGCAAAATGGGGGTAAGTGAAAGGAAAAAATAGAACACTTATGGAGATGGCAAGGTGTTTATTGTTTGAGAAAAAAAATGCCCCTAAAATTTCAGGGCGGAGGTCAGTCAACACGACCACCTATATTTTGAACCGAATGATTTCTAGAGTTTTAGGAGATAAAACTCCATATGAATTGTGGTATGATACTAAACCTAGTATTAACCATTTAAGGGTGTTTGGTTGTATTTGCTATGTATTGAAACCCTGAAATTAATAGGAAGAAATTGGATGAAAAAAGCCGAGATGGGAGTGTTCATTGGTTATAGCTCAAAATCCAAGGCTTATAAGGTTTATGTTGTAAATGCTCGACAAGGTTATTGTTGCTAGAAATGTGAAGATGATAGAAAATGCAGCATGGAATTGGGAGAGCACAACCTGAAACACTACCTAAACAGATTCGGTGTTATGAGCAAGAAAAGGATGAAGACAAAGTGATGATGAACCCGTGAGGGGCACGAGATCATTAGGTCGAGATTTATAGCGAGATGCAATGTGGGCTGATGTTGAACCCGTTGGAGTTGAAGAAGCCTTGAAATCTCGGTATGGATAGCTGCAATGAAGGAGGAGCTTGCAATGATTGAGAAAAAACCGGACTGGAAGCTTGTTGATAGACCCGCAAACAAGAAAATAATTGGGGGTAAGATGGATTTTTAAGACAAAGTTGAATGATGATGGTAAGATAAACAAACATAAAGCAAGATTGGTGGTTAAGGGTTATGCTCAAGAGCGGGGGTGGATTATACTGATACTTTTGCCCCTGGGTTTCTAGACATGACACAATGAAGCTCTTGCTTGCTCTTGCGGCACAAAATGGCTGGTATGTTTATCAATTAAATGTTAAATCTGCATTTCTTAATGGTTATTTGAATGAGGAAATTTATGTTGATCAACCAGTTGGGTTTGAGAATGATAATCCAAACCAAGTGTATCTTTTGAAGAAAGCTTTATATGGGCTCAAACAAGCTCCTAGAGCTTGGTATAGTAGGCTTGATGAACACTTGTTGAGCTTAGGATTTGAAAGAAGTGCAAATGAGGTGACCTTGTATGTTAAGCATGTTTATAAACATGTATTGATGGTGTCAGTATATATGGATGATTTGCTGATCACAGGTGACAAGAAGCAGCTGATTGAAGAGTTCAAATTGAACATGAAAGAGCAATTTGAGATGAATGAACTCGGCTTGTTGTCTTATTTTCTAGGAATGGAGGTAATACAATCAGAACAAGGATGTTTTATTTGTCAAAAATCCTTTATTCGAGAAGATCTTGGATAGCTTTGCAATGACAAATTGCAAATCGGTTCCCTACTCCTATGATACTAGGATCTGAAATTGGTGAAAGATGATGGAACTCAAAAATGTGATGGGAAGACTTATAGAAGCTTGATTGGGAGCTTATTATATTTAACCATCACAAGGCCTGGCATTGTGTTTGCTGTTAATTATCTTTCAAGGTTTATGCAGATCCAAATCAATCACATTTCATGGCTGCCAAACGTGTGCTAAGGTATTTGCAGGGGACTAAGTCTCTCGGCTTGAATTTTGTGAAGTCCAAACCTGTCAGCCTTGTTGGCTATACTGACAGTGATTGGGGAGGTAGTGAGTGCATGATGAGCACCTCAGGATATTGTTTTGTCCTAGGTTCAAATGTGTTCAGTTGGCTTTCTAAGAAGCAATCCATTGTTGCACATTCAACAGCTGAGGCCGAATATGTGGCAGCTTATGTGGCAGCAAAACAATTGGTTTGGTTGAGAAAAATGCTTAAGGATCTTGATTGTGTTCAAGTTAATCCTACTGTCTTGCTATGTGACAACATGTCAGCCATAGCCATTTCGAAAAATTCTATTTTTCACAATAAAACCAAGCACATGAAGATTAAGTACCATGCATTGAGGCAATTTCAACAAGAAGGGGAGTTAGAGATGGAATACTGCTCATCCAAGGAGCAATTGGCTTATTTCCTTACAAAACCATTAGCCAAAGACAAGTTTGAAGAATTAAGGATGAAGATAGGAATGTGCAGCCTTGCATCCAAGGAGGAGTGTTGAAGATTATGGATATCAAGGCTGCAGCAGATTGAAGATTAGAGCATGGAGTCCTAATTGAAGTCTAGTATTAATGTTTAGATTAGTATTGAATTAGCTGTAGGGAATTTTATCTATTTCAGATCATGTTGATCATGCTTTCTAGCTTAGGTGCAATCTAAATTCTAGGACTTATCTAGTACAAGAAGAAATTGTAATCAACTAGAACTCTTGTAATCATTTATTTTAGCTATAAATAAAGGAAAGGCTATAGCAGTAACCTAACTAAGATTCTGCTCATTTGTTCCGGAATTTTGTTCTTTATTGTTCTTTAAATTACAGGGCATTTGTTCTTCGTGTTCTTCAATTTACGGCAAATTCAGATTTTTGATGTGAACGAGTGTCGGTTCTTGGGAAAATTGTTGACTTTCGTTGACTTTTGTTGACTTTTTGTTTCGATTTCTACAAATCATGCTTTCGTTGAAGTCAATACTTGCTTCCTTCAGCTCTCTTATCTGTTTCATATTGAGCCTCCCTCGGTTGATTGCGGTTTCAAGAGCAGCTGCCAATTTACGTAGTTGTAATGTTCTTTATCACCTTCTGCGCATACTCGGGTGGCAAGCCAACTTGCTTCGCAACTCATTGAGCTGCTCTATCCTGGCTTTTGTCAATTGTCCATCAGCTAAAATTACCTCAGCTTGTTGTCTAAAAGCCCTGCTCAGCTAGGCTCCTGTGGACTTCCACAATTTCCTTTACAGATCAAACCCAAAATCCCACCAAGCTGATTCAGCAAAAGGTATTCTGAATCATCCTTCTTCGTGGTGATTTGAGCACCAAACGGAATTCTGGTAACTTCCCGGTTAGGCAGTAAAGTAGATATGTCTTGTAGAGGTCAGCCCTCTCTCTTTCAGAAAGATCATCTCTAAGATTTATCTCAGTCTGGCCAGGCTTACCCATCCTTGCAGCAATCTCCTCACTTGGTCTTATTTTCTTGAGTGTCTCAAGGGACTCCCATTCCTCATCACCCCATTAGTCCTCCTCTTCAATTTTCTTGTCTTCCACCTTACTAGGCTCTTCGGGTGGGGGTATCAGAAGATTCCCCCTTTTATGTCAGCCACCAGTTCAGTCACCACCAATGAATTGAAGGCAATTAATTTCCTTAGTGCTTTAGCACCCTCAGTACGGTTTTCAGCCATCCGTGCTTGCCTTACAAAGTTTAGAAAATCCTTCGAGCCTGCAACAAGGAAGAGTTTTTGTGCAAAAGGAAATGTGTTTAATTTAAGATTATGTTCTGAATTAACAATACACGCTGGGTAGTCAAAGTGTATACTCACCGCTTTGCCAGCAATGGACATGGCAGACTCCCGTGTTAAGCGCAAGCCATGAGCAGCCTTCCTTACAGCCTTCTTCACATCAGCATCATAGCCATCAACCCCTGATGCAATTGCATCTTTAACCACCTGAAAAACAATGGCATGCATCAGCATTGAATTGATTAATTTGAGCAACAATGCCGCGATCAGAATTATACAACTTAAGTCCTAAAGTAGATGCGTAACATCTCTTAATTTAAATTCATATGGGAAATTCTATTTATACCCAGAATATCAAAGATAACTGAGCAAGAAGAGTCACGACACCAGCAGGCAGTCAGCATGGGAAGAAGCTTACCCTTAATGATATACACATACAGTTTTAAAATGCAAATCCTCAAAGAAAGCAGATAATAGAGAGATTAAAGAACAATTGAAAACAATAAACAAGGCCCTCTGTACAACCCCATTAAATCCGTGTAGACACTTCTAAGTCCCTGTCGATCTCCACAATCTAAAATACAGTTTGGATGAACCTAAACATCGTTCTCTTGAACAGATTACAAGCTTGTATAGTGTTCAAAACAGCCCTATCCCGTTGTATAGATGTCTCCAAGTCCCCATTGACCTCTTTACTCCTAATTCAACTTGAAACCACCTAGAATTAGATAGAGGTGCATTATTGGGAAGGAAACAAATGAAACAGACTTGAGGAAAACTTTCAAATTGTAACCAGAGATATTATAGAAAAAATGATTTCACCTTTTCAAATGAACTGCCACAGATATCAGAATGAGCTGCATCAATAGTGTGCTGGGGAATGCAGAGCATGACTCTCAAACGAGTTAGGGCTTTCACATCCTCGTCACTCAACACTCCATCAGCTGCACACTGCTGAAGCTTTTGCCGGTAAATTTCTGGAAATAAAGGAGCATCAGTTCCTCTATGCATGAGAAAATCAGAACAGAAGGGAAAAAAAAAAGATTTTTATTGCAAAAGGTCTCAGGACGACATTTTTAAAACATTGATGTTAGTAATCAATTGATGTTAGTTACCTTCATGAATCGCAGTGGCTTTTTGTGGATCAAAGTGCAACTCCTCACAGAGATTTTGTAGGAAGGCTGCTTTGCTATCAGAAAATTCTAAATCACCACTTGAAACAGCCTGCGCAAGCCGTTTACGATATACCTTTGAAGTGATATCAAGTGTAATTGATTCTGCCTCCCTTTTACCTAAGCCAAATATATTCTTCAACTGATTTAATGCAGCCAGCTACCAAAAAAAATATAAGAGGGTTATGACATAAGCAATGTACAAAGAACATGATGAAAAGGTGAGATATCAAGTACTAATAAGAACAAATTTCTTATACACACATCAAAAGAGTGTTAAGGCAGCATTCATCACCTTATGTTCTTCCATGCGACCACCAGATAAAGCATCTGTAACATATGCCCTATAAAGGAGCTTCAAATCCTCTTTCTCTCTCTCACTGTCATACTTGCCACCTAAGGCAAAAACACTGTAGTACCGGCTCCAAAATGACATATCAAAAACTTGATCTTGACAACAAGAGCTCCTGTAGGATCCAAACCTGATACAGAAACTGGACCAACTCCGCAGGCAAATGAAGCTGCATCCTCATGGTTCTTTAATGAAATAAGCTTATTGTTGAATGCCAGTATCTTATCAAGCTCTTCCACAACTTTCACAACATCCTGGCTGTAAAACTTATTTTAATTATTTGGTGTAAATAGTATAACAGCTAGCTAGCATATGATATTGTTGACCAAAAGTTCCAAACACTAAAGCAATACAGATTCTTTTGACATATCAAGCATCAGGTCTTTTCTTTTCCAGATTAAATAATAAAAAACTTGAAAAGACATTCATAAGCTAGAATTTAAAACAAGTGGAAAAGATCATACACTGTTCTTGTCCTAGATTTCAGTCTATCAAGTGCTGCTGAAATATTTTTGTCAACCAGTTTTCTTGTGTGCTGCCTAGTAAAAAAAAATATTTGTTTTTTATAAGATTATTCTATGGCTTCGAAAGTAACAAGGGTTAACTCAATATTTTTCATCTTTTTTATTGAATTTGGAACCATGTTCATGGTGGCTAGTTCACATGCTCCTTGTTGAGTTCTTACATTATAATTTTTCATGATGCATTCCCACCTCATGGTGACCTCTTCAATCTTTTTCATCTTTTTATTCGGTCTTGTTTAGCATTATGTTTTAAAAATATTTTTGAAAAAAAATGAGTTTTTATTTTTATTTTTATTATGATTTTAAATAAAAAAATTTGATGGTTTTAGATCATTTTCATATATTGATGTCGATATAAAAAAAATATTATTTTAATATATTTCTTAACAAAAAAATATTTTAAAAAACAATCTCAATTAAACTTTAAAGTAACCTTTTCTTCTTGAAATATTCGCATCCAATTCCTTTGTCCTCTCACATGAATACTGCCAATAAAAACTTCTTGATTAACTCTCATTCCTTCTCCCAACAAAGTCTTCCTCCTTAATTCTCTGTGAGGTATCCTCTGTTGGCGTCTCACGTGGAATTTTTAATGAATTAATTAAGACTTCATTTATCCGAAAGAAAAAGCAATCTACTTATATATAAAGCAGAAAGTATAGGGTTTATTTTAATTTCGTCAAGTTAAATCATGACCTGCAAAGAGTGGCAGAATTCTCGACTGATTTTACATTTATGAGAGGTTGACTAGATTTGAATGCCATTATATGGCTATGGGAATTCCTACACATGAGACCTCACATGAGGACTTCAATTTATAATATTTGGTACACATCATTTAATATTGTTACACCTCCAATCGGTTCATAATTAAAATACTCTAGGGGTAATTAAGGTGGTACCATGCATTCCTAAAGGTAAGAAAATAAATTCACCTCTTGGATAACATAAGAGGGTCATTGACCCAAACACTGCAATGGCTATAGGCATTCCTAGTTTTAGACTTTTCTTGTATTTGGGCCGAGTCCCTCTCTCCCCGTGTGTATATCTCTCTATCTTTCAGTTTATATGGCCACGTGTGTATACCTCAACTTCATTTTAATTCTTAAGTCCTGTTGGCAGGGAGAAAACACACACGATTCTCCCTGTACGATCTCTCAGACTTTCCTGGTTCACAGTTACAAATATATATCAGCAGCATTACTTTCTGTTTTTTGAGAGTCTGATCTAAAAAATTCTTACAAATTCCACGTTAACATCAAGTTGACTTTAGCTTATCTAATTTATTAAGCTGCAGAGTTTACAACATTCCTTTGAAATCTAATAGCTCTGTATATGAGCTTAACAGCGAACAAACACAGGAATTGCCGCCGAGCACAGTTAGATGATGATCAAAATGGGAAATATAAAGTCTCTTACTGGAACTAAGGGTTGGGTTCACATCTTGTTGAATCTACTTGAAAACCAAAAAAGGAGCAAATTCTTACGAAGTTGAATCCACTGAATGATCATCTATTATAAAACAGTATTTTTTTTCACACACTTACAACCCATGAACACAATCTATAGCAAATTACAACATTTATTTTTCAAGCAGACAGTAGAAGAAACTAAGCCAAAACCCAACAAAGCCCGCCCTAGAAACCTATAATACTTACAAAGCTGATACTATAATCACATTAACTGCATGTGTGTGACAATATATCTTCCAAAGTAATTGTGCAGAATGGTTTTGTCAATGGAGGCCACTGAGTTACAAGCTCCGAAGAAATGTTTCCCATTGCTGGCCGAGAATGGGGATTGGGATGCAAGCATGCAAGTGCTATCTTCATGATATGAACAACACCCTCTGCTGCTCTGTTTTTAGGAAGCGAAATGCGTTGGTCAAGCACATCCTTTAACAATGTCTGCTGAGAAATCGGTGATATCGAAGATGATGAGGAAGATGCGTGTGATGAGAGTGTGGAGATGAGATCGCCTGGGTGCCTTCCCATCATCACTTCCATTGTTACCACCCCGAAGCTATAGACATCACATTTTTCAGTCACTTTCATTGTGTAAGCTATTGAGGAAAACTGCTCAAAATCCTCTTAACACATCTCAGCAAGCATAAGTCAAGCTTCACTTTCCATCTTTAGCACTTATAGCCGTTACTACAAATCCTCTCTTTACTTGTATAGATTATTTCATTAACTGCACATTATCTCATTACCTAGAATAGCAATTGTTCTTGTATAAATATAGTCATACATTATCAATACAATCATGGTATTTTCCATTGACATTCTGTGTAGCAAAATTCTCTATATGGTATCAGAAGAGCCTCTCTCTCACGAGCACTAAGATCCTTTCTTTTTGTTCCTTGAATCATCATGTCTTCCCCCACAGAGCAACCCGCTGCAACACCACAAATTTCCCAACCCACCACCACTCCAGAAACTGCTCTAATTGCTCTAAACATCACCTCGCAGATCAATGAGAAACTAAAACCATCAACATTCCCTCAATGGAAAGCACGGGTTTGAAGCACTCCTCATTGGCTATAACCTCCTTGACTACGTTCAAGGCGTGTCTCAATGCCCCTCTCCAGCGGGCACTTCCCGATTCGAGTTAAATAAAACTCACTTTGGGTTAGGCGGGACAAACTCATTCTCGGCGCCATTTTGGCCTCAACATCCACCACCATCACTCCACTCATCGCCACTGCCAAAACCTCCCATGAAGCCTGGGAGAAACTCCACCATATGTATGCCAGCAAATCAAGAACCAGAGTCATGCAATTGAAGGAGGAATTGACTTTAATTCAAAGAAAAAATCGTTCCATACACGATTACACTTATGTTGTGAAAGCCCTTGCAGATGAAATAGCCCTAATTGATCATCCCATCTCCGATGATGATCTGACACTTTATATACTTAACGGTTTGGGTTTTCGATTTCAGGGATATTGCCACCACAATTCGAGCACGCCCAACATCCCTTGCTTTTGAAGAGTTGCATGACTTACTTGTCGGTCATGATGGCTACCTTCGCCGTTTGGAGTCTTCAGCACAGCCGCTCCTTGCCTCTGCAAATTATTCTCACCGTCACCGACAAACCAACTTCAGCACAAATGGGTCGTCTCGGAGAGGCTTTTATAAGCCACATGGATCCTATGGATCAAGTCCATCCCCAGCTCACATGAGCCCACAGGCCCATTCGGTCAACAGGCCCCCTGGCCCATTTAAAACCCATCGGCAATACCCCACTGTCCAGCACACTCCGAGACGCTACAATCCCAAATGTCAAATTTGCGATCAAATGGGCCACATGGCTAAAACATGTCCTCAATTTCGCACGGCTGAAATCACAGCCAACTGTGCTAATGCATCAAATGCACAAGATCGAAATGGCTACTTTGGACTCGGCGGCCTCACATAACATGATTGGAGATCGGCAAATTTAACCATCCACTCGAATATGATGGTACCGATGAAGTCGTCATTGGTGATGGGACGAGGTTTGGCCAGTCTCACATGTTGGATCTTTGACCTTAGATTCACCATTGCGGACTTTTTGTGCTTAATAACACACTTTGTGTTCCTAATATTTCTAAAAAATTTAATTTCCGTTCATAATTTTACCTCTCAAAATAATGTTTTTGTTGAACTTCACCCATCTTATTTTCTTGTGAAGGACCCAATTTCGAAGGCGATTTTGCTAAGAGGTGCATGTGAGGATGGTGTATATCGGTTTCGAATTCACTTTGGTGGGCTCGTCTTCAAAAAATTGTTGCAAATTTGCATGAACGTACTTCCCTTGATGGCTGGCACAAGCGTCTAGGACATCCGTCCACCAAAATTGTCAACAATCTTGTCAAAGTTTTTTCTTTACCAACTCGGCATTCAAAAAAGAATTTTAATAATTTATGTTCCTCTTGTTCAATTAATAAAGCCCACCAACTTCCATTTTCGGCCCACGAGCATTAAAAGTCACGCACCCCTTGATGTTATTTATCGCGATGTGCAGGGGACCCGCCCTTTGTTACGGTCTAGATGGTTCTAGGTATTATTTAATTCTTGTGGATCACTTCACGAAATATATATGGTTTTATCCCACAGCAGCCAAATCATGTGTCAAAAATATTTTTCCCCAGTTCAAAACACTTGTTGAAAAACGATTTCAAACCAGTATTAAAAGTATTTATTCTGACAATGGGGGCGAATTTATAGGTCTTAAACCTTTTTTATCTAGTCATGGGATAAGCCATTACACAACAGCTCCACACACACCACAACAGAACGGTGTCTCTGAACGCCGTCACCGCCACTTGGTGGAAACCGGGTTAACTTTGCTTACTGATGCAAAATTACCCCTTTCCTATTGGCCACATGCATTTCATACAGCCGCATATCTCATAAATCGCCAACCAACACCCATTCTCAATAATAAATCACCATTTGAGGTCCTTTTTGGGCAGAAGCCCAACTACCTCAAATTAAAAGCATTTGGATGCATTTGCTATCCTTTGACCCGGCCATATACAACCCATAAGCTTCAGCCAAAATCTGTCACTTGCATTTTTATTGGGTATTCTTTGACCTAACATGCATACAAATGCCTAGAGCCCAAAACCCAAAGGATTTACTCCTCTCGGCATGTCTTATTTGATGAAGCCCGAACCATTGACTCCATCGAGTCAGCGCCACCTGCATCACCTTCTTCTCCGGCCGTTCACCTCTCACCCGCACCCATGCCTCCTCCAGTCCAGCCAGTGAGTTCGGGATCTGCTACCACCGTGCCTCTCTCTCCTCCAGGTAATTGCTCCTATCCTCCATCTCCAATTTCTTCTAATTCTTTGAATTTCTTGGACACTGTGAACCCTAATCCTTGCCCGTCGGCCCCAAATGATAATTCTGATTTTTCCCCTAATTCTCACCCACACACACAGCAAGATACTACGGCATCATCACCCACTCACCATCATTCATCTTCACCCACACCACCAGTTCACAGGACACACACTATGACCACACGATCTATGAACAATATATTCAAACCCAAGCAATTGAACACTGTCACTAAGCACCCACTGCCTCACAGCTTAGAACCCACCTGTGTAACCCAAGCTTTGTCTCTGCCACGGTGGCGAACAGCCATGTCCGACGAGCTCACAGCTCCCATGAAACATGGCACTTGGGAATTAGTCCCCCCACCAGCCAATTGCAACCCAGTTAGTTGCAAATGGGTATTTCGTGTCAAATGAACTGCCAATGGCTCTATTGACCGATTCAAGGCCCGATTAGTGGCCAAAGGGTTTCTTCAAAGACCCGGAATCGATTATACAGAAACTTTTAGCCCTGTCGTAAAACCATCCACCATTCGGATAATCCTCACCATTGCAGTCATTCAAGGCTGGTCTTTACGTCAAATGGACGTTCACAATGCATTTTTGCATGGACAACTTGAGGAAACAGTTTACATGAGCCAACCCCCAGGGTTCAAGGACCCCTCTAAACCAAATCATGTCTGCAGATTGAGGAAAGCCATTTATGGTCTAAAACAAGCCCCTAGGGCTTGGTACTCCACCCTCAAAAATGCCCTCCTTACTCTCGGTTTCATTATTTCAAAAGCTGATTCATCCCTGTTTATTTATCGCAATGGTCCTACTGTTTGTTATTTGCTTGTGTATGTGGATGATCTTGTGATCACTGGGAATAACTTATCATTTGTGAATTCTATTGTTCAGCAGCTTAGTTCCAAATTTTTGTTAAAAGATATGGGTTCACTTCACTATTTTCTAGGGGTGGAAGTTCTTCCAACTTGTGCAGGTTTATTCTTATCCCAGCATCAATACATTCGTAACCTGCTAGCTAAAACCAATATGACTGGTGCAAAGGATGTCTCAACACCATTATCCACCAGCACATCCCTCAAGCTAGCCGATGGCTCTGCTGCCTTTGACAGCACTGAGTTCCGTCGTGTACTGGGAAGTCTTCAATACCTCTCCCTTACACGCCCTGATATTTCGTTTGCAGTTAATAAGTTGTCTCGGTTTATGCACGGGGCCAACTCATTTGCATTGGACAGCGGTGAAAAGACTCCTTCGGTACCTCAAGCATACTATCTTCCACGGTGTTCACATCAAAAGAAATACATCATGGACACTCAATACATATTCAGATGCTAACTGGGCTGGCAACATGGATGACCGCAGCTCTACCTCAGCCTACATCAGTTTCCTTGGCCAAAATCCCATCTCTTGGAGCTCAAAGAAACAGAAGGCCATCGCTCGATCCTCAACCGAAGCTGAATACAGATCGCTCGCCAATGCTGCCTCGGAATCAATTTGGATACAAAACCTTCTCCACGAACTTGGGTTCCCTCTCAAGGCTCCTCCTGCCCTCCTCTGTGACAACCTTGGTGCGACTCACCTAAGTTACAATCCTGTCGATCACTCTCGGATGAAGCACATCCAAATTGACCTTCACTTCGTCAGAGATTTGGTTCAAAAAGGCACCCTTCAAGTCCAACATGTCCACACTACGGACCAACTCGCCGATCTGCTGACCAAGCCACTCTCCCAGCAACGCACTGCAGTTTTACGATCCAAGATCGGCCTTACTGACGGAAGCCCTATCTTGAGGGGGCGTATTGAGGAAAACTGCTCAAAATCCTCTTAACACATCTCAGCAAGCATAAGTCAAGCTTCACTTTCCATCTTTAGCACTTATAGCCGTTACTACAAATCCTCTCTTTACTTGTATAGATTATTTCATTAACTGCACATTATCTCATTACCTAGAATAGCAATTGTTCTTGTATAAATATAGTCATACATTATCAATACAATCATGGTATTTTCCATTGACATTCTGTGTAGCAAAATTCTCTATATAAGCTAGCTCTGCCAAAAACAATTGTTATGCTTTGTTTTTATCACCTTAAATAGAAATTTTTATGCTTTGTTTGCATCGCAAGTCACAAAAAGTTGCAGACATCAGCTGACATACTTCCAATTAAAAAATTGATAGAAATGAAATTTAAAGAAGCACTTTGGGAATTCAATGTTGAAATTAAGTTACGCACCTGGAGCACTGTATCCAAAAGTACCAGCAAATGCGGTCCAATTAGACGAGTCAGGCATCAGCAGCCTAGCTGTGCCAAAGTCAGAGACGTGTGCCTCATATTCCAAATCTAGAAGAACATTATTGCTGGTAATGTCTCGATGAATGATCGGAGGAGAGCAAGAATGGTGTAGATAGGACAAAGCTCCAACCATCCCTTTTACAACATTGAGCCTTTTCATCCAATCCAACTCAATTGCTTGTAAATCTCCGGTTAGAACCTTTCTCAAGCTTCCTCTTTCTACGAACTCATAAACCAAAAAAGAGTGCTTCGCATGTGAGCAAAATCCATACAGCTTCACGATATTTCGATGTCGAATATTTGCCAATACATAAACTTCCTTTTCGAAAGCTTTAAAATCAGATAACTTGTCTGTTTGTGACCGGTGAAGTTTCTTCACAGCAACCACCCGTTCCATCGGTATCACTGCTTTATAAACAGTTCCATATCCTCCTTCACCAATGCAGTAGTTGGAGTTGAATTCCTCCGTAGCTTCAATAATATTCTCATACAACTTCTTCCCATCATGGCCCAGTATCGTGAACATGTTTCGACCTTGTTCATTCCTTGGCTCAGCTTCACTCTTCCTTGCTCTTTGACGGAGAATGAAGAAAGCTCCAATCACAACAAACACTAAAAGTAAGCCTCCTATAACAGGGAGTATAATCAAAATCACAACTCTATTGCCTTTTTTCTTAGAAGTTTTGCTGCTTTCTGTAGGATTACATAGCTTTAGACCACTGACGTTGCCGCATAAACCCATATTGTCTCTTAATGCCTCATATGAAGCATTGTGGAAGGCTTTGATATCAGGAACAGGGCCTCGTAGCTCATTGTACGATATATTCACGGCTGATAAACTTAACAAATCTTTGAAAGAGCTCGGAATCACACCAGAAAGCATGTTGTGAGAGATATCCAGAGTTTCCAACATTCGCAGTTGCCCAAGTTGCCACGGTATCCCGTGAGCCAGGAAATTGTAACTAAGATCAAGATCCTGAAGAGATTGCAGAGAGCCTATCTCATTTGGAATGCTTTCTGTAAATTTATTACTGCTGAGGTTCAGTAGTAATAAATTTGAGCACTTCCCAAGTTGTTTTGGAATCGACCCACTTAGGTTATTATAAGCCAAATTGAGGATCTGGAGAGAAGAAAACATCCTGATGTATGAGGGAATGGTGCCTGAAAGATGGTTGTTGCTAAGAATAACCTTGTACAACAGCTTCAACCCCTGTAATTCTGTTGGGATGGTTCCTTGCAAGTGGTTTGAGGACAGATCAATCAACTGTAATCGGGTAGCATTCCTGAGCTCCGGTGGTATCTCACCAGAAACATTATTGTTTGAGATTTTAAGGCTTGTCATGTTGCGACACTCTCCCCATTTAGAAGAAAGCTCACCATAAAAATTATTGTAACTCAAATCAACATAATCCAGAGACGAATAACTGCCAAAATCTTCAGAAATATTTCCCGTTAATTGATTCCCATCAAGTCTTAGTCGGTATAAACTAGTACAGTTTTTCAAGCTTTCCGGAATGGTACCTGAGAAATAGTTGGAGGTAGCAGTAAAGTTTTCCAGCAATCCTCCAAGGCATAACCCTTGGGGCAAAGGACCCGTGAATTCATTGGCAGACAAACTAAATACCATCAAACGGGTGAGATTGTTCATCTCTAGGGGCAATGAGCCATAAAATTTGTTTTTAGCTAAGCTCAATTGCACTAGAGATTTAAGTTGTCCAATGGAAGGGGGGATGGGACTAGAGAGTTTGTTGCCCCAAAGAAAGAGTGTGGATAGATTTCTCAAATTTCCAATGGAATAAGGGATTTCACCGGTTAAGGAATTCATTGACAGTCCAAGGTCCTGAAGAGATACTAGCAAGCCAACTTCTTGAGGAATAGAACCTGAGAGTTTGTTTTCCCAAAGATTAAGAATGGATAGGTTGCTCAAATTCCCAATTGACCGAGGAATCCAACCAGAAAGATTATTTCTCGCTATTGAAAGACGGGAAAGAGACGTCAACTTTCCAATTTCATGTGGGATGGAGCCACTAAAATGATTATCACATAAACCTAACGAATCGAGACTTTTCAACAAGCCTATCTCAGATGGGATACCTCCCGTGAAATCATTAGAGCATAAATCAAAGTAGGTGATTTTGGAGAGATTACCGATGTGTGGTGGAATGCTTCCATAAAAGGAATTACCCGCAAGGTCAAGAATGAGAAGATTGGGGAAGGACGGGAAGTTGAAATCATGAAGCGTGCCTCTCAAACCAAAACTTTCGAGTGTCAAGTTGGTGACTCTTCCAGAATTGTCACATGTGATACCAACCCAATTATTGCATGGACTGGTGCCGACCCAAGAAGAAAGCAGAGATTGGCTTTGGCTGTCAAGACTTGCTTTCCATTTCGAAAGAGCCTCAGCTTCTGTATTCTTACCAAACACTGAAGTTGCAGAGGAAGTGGAGAAAGGAGAGTTTAATATATGAAAAAACAGGACGTGGAGAAAGACTGAGAAGAATGGTTTGTGTAGTAAGAACGTCATGGTGTCTCTTCAAGATCTATAGAATATGGTTTGCTGTGGTAGATGAACACCCTAGCTAGGCTTTTTATACAATGGAAAACTCCCAATTTTTTTTTTTTTTCATAATTTCATTAGATTTAATATTGCAATTCTCAAACTCCCAATTCTTCAATAATGACGTTGACAGTGTTGACTTCCAGAAGATATTGTTGAAAGCAAATCGTATATAGTGGGTTTGATAGTTATATTTTAGATTGAAATATTGGATCCCTATTGAAAGTTAAATTAATGTTTCAATAATTAAAATATCAGAAAGAAATGTATGGATGCAACTTGTTCTCGATCGTACGTGCTTGGTACGTTTGAATTGTCTATGGCAGTAACCATAGAAATTTATCATTGAAGTCTCAGTTATTCAACACATTTATTTTAATGGCGAAGCATGTGTGTATATATTACATTCACCTACCAACCATTGAAATTGATTGTATATTTCAGTTTTATTTTGATTTTGAGCCTTTTAATTTTTGAATTAGTTTTAAAATTCTTAATATTTTTGGTATAAAAATTTGTATTTTTTTTCAATTTTATCGCTCTATTAAAATTTTTCATTTTTTTTATTTTGGCCTTTATATTTTTAATTTTTAATTTGATTTTAATTTCTTTATTTTTTTATATATATTTCTGAAATAGTTCCTATTTTTTTCATGTTTATATGTTTATGCTTTTAGTTTTTATTTTTAATTTTTATTATTTACGCTTTTGTTAAGGTTGTATTTTTTTTTTTAAATTTAGTCCTTAAATTTCAATTTGTGTTGATGATCATTTGAAAATTGATATTTTTTTCCCCTTTGTTTTTTTATTTATTCTTCAAGTCAAATGATTTTTTTAAGTTAATAATATTTATTTTTGTCTTGTCATTTATTTTATTTTTTTGATTGCTCTTTTGTTAAAAATTTCAGGTGTTTTTTTCTATTCTTCGAGGTAATTTTGTTTTTTCAAAGATTAACGCAATAGTAATAATAATTTTAGTTTTTTTCTTACTTGCTCTTTTGTTAATAATATAAAGAATATCAATAATGACAAAAACTAATAAAATAATGATAATAATACTGATTATATTGGTGTTGGTTTTTATAAAGAGTATTGTCGTAATAATGACAACGATTATAATAATAATAATAATAATGGTGGCAAAGATAGTACTGCCAATAATAATTAGAATAAAATTGATGTTGTTTTTGATTAAAATTGACTTTTGAGATTTTTTATGTATGATATTTCTGATTTAATATCACTTAAATAAAAAATATATGAAATCACACGGAGACTCAACAGGTGGAAAAATTAGGCCAAAAAAATATATGAACCACTTGCCCTGCGCTTCACTGTAGCCAGAACCAAATTTTGTAACATTTTAAAAAAATATTAATGGTTCTAGATTTATTTTATAATGCTATACATTTGAGCGAAATAATCAACCTGCAAAACTTTCGATTATTACTTTGTATATACTTTCTTTACTTCATACAGAGTTCACGGACCCTAAAAGATTCTGCAATGAAATTTTCACCAGCCAACAGCCTGTTATCATGCTCATTGGGGTTGAATTTTCAAATGAATTCTGGGTGAAACATGAAGTTGGAAATTAACAGCCTGTTATCATGTTAGGACTTCTGCGATGAAAGTTCGACAAGCCAATAGTGCTAACTGGGGTTGAGTTTTGTAATGCAATGATGGATTACTACAAACCTGTTATTAAACACGCTGAGAATTTTATTTTCTATGTAGACTAAGTTTTTGTTTCGTTTTCTGCATCTACCACTTCTATTTTCACATCTGTTATTGGAAAAATGGCAGTCACATTGTGGGACACGGGCTCTCTCTGTACATGACAAATATTCATTGAGTAGTATTGGGGTTGATTATTTTGCCCACTGAAGATTTTGTCTTTAATTCGACAGCCTGTTATCGTGTTTGTTGAGGACTTGTACAAAATCGGTCATCAATTCTCTGGGGAAAAAAAACCTGCCTCCACCTTGTTTAATTTAGAGTTGCTGCAGCCTTTTGCTCGCTTCTATGTATCTCTCCCGTGAGATTAAATCAATTCTCTTGTGCACAAAACTTTATATGGAACGCATGAATAAACAAAAGCAACAATATATAGATTATAGACATGCTCTCATCAAGATCGTAACACTGGTTAAAATTTAAATATGCCTAGCCATATGTAATTCTGTAGTTTCTAACTGTCGATTTGAAGTATTCCTTCGCATCGTGAAAGGAAAAAAACTGATGTTAATTGTATCTAAGTTGGTTTAGAAATAAGTTGATGCAATCAAGAGATGATTATGTCATCAACATATAAAGACAGAATGATACGACATGCATCAATGCTTTTAATAGAAAGAGCATACGCATGATTACTATAAACAAGTTCAAAAGATGAGATAACAATAGAGAATTTCTCAAACCAAGTACAAGGTTTTTGTTTCAGACCATATAATTTTTTCTTGAGCTTGCAAATATACCTAGAATAATGTAAACCGAGAAAGGGTGTCTTATAAACTTCTTGAAGATCTTCATTCAAGAAGATATTTTTAACATTAGGTTGTGAGATAGGTCACTGGCAAATCAAAACAGTTGTAATAAGAGTATAAATAGTAGTTATTTTAGCAACATGAACAACTGTCTACTCATAATCCATACCATATTGTTGAGAGTATCATTTTTCAACCAACCGAGCTTTGTATCACTCAATGGATCCATCAAAGTTAGTCTTGGTCTTATGCACCCAACAACAACCAACAATACTCTTACCAGATAGAGGAACTAAATCTCAAGTATTTATGTTATTCAAAGTTTCTCATTCATAACTTGCTACCAAAGAGGATCAAGAATTGTGGATGGAATAGAAGGTAAAAAAGAGAGGTATATGCTTAAGAAAAACAACATGATAAGACATAGAGTTTTTGAGTTACGGGATCAAAATAATGATATCCCTTATTACCTTCACCATAAAAACAGATTGAGAGGATGATTTGTTGCTTTTAACATGATTTCGGGGGTGTTTGGGAGTGCTTATGAAAAAAAATATTTTTTTTATTTTTTATTTAATTTTTTTTTTGTGTTTTTAGATCATTTGATGTGTTGATGTCAAAAATTATTTTAAAAAAAATCATTTTGATATATTCTAAATGAAAAGCACTTTTAAAAACAACTACAATCACACTCCTAAACCGAAGAAGAATAAAACAAGTACAATGATAAACTATAAGGAAAGAATAATCAGGAGCATAACCACAAAGCTTTTTAAAAGAAGATAAATCTGAAATATAAGAAGATGGAATTATATTAATCAAATATATAGTTGTAAGAACATCATCTCCTCAAAACTCACTAAGAACAAAAGCAGACAACAATAGAGAATGAGTCATTTCAATAATATGCATATCTTTTCTTTCAGCAACATAAGAAGGTGAAATTATATTAATCAAATTTATAGTTGTAAGAACATCTTCTTCTTAAAACTCACTAAGAACAAAAGCAAACAACAATAGAGAATGAGTCATTTCAATAATATGCCTACGTTTTCTTTCAGCAACGTCATTTCGCTCACAAGCATTTGTACAAAAAGTTTTGTGAACAATTTCATCTTAGACATACAACTCAAAATTAAAAAAAAAATGAATATGTATAATTATACATGAGATTAGAGGTTTTGTGGTTTTATTTGCAATGACATTTTTAATAATTATACATGAGCCTAATATACAAAAACAATTAAATAAAAAAAATGAATATGAATATTCAAGGAAAATTAGATAATCTTTGTACTATTATTTTTTATATAGTTTTCATGAATTAATCATTCTTTGATTTTTTTTTTCATGTAGTCATAAGCATTTTCTTTTTTTAAAACTCACCTGATAGATTTTTGTTTAAGCAAATATGCTATTAATTAAAAAAAAATAAAAAAAAAATAAGGAAATAACAGTTATCTCCATAAATAATATATTTTTTTCATTTGTTAATTTAAATTATTTAGACTCTTGCAAATATTTATTTTAATTTTATTAAAAAGAACCACGATAATAAAAAAAAAAAGATATTTTTCATCAAAGAAATTGCATAAATAAGGAATGGAGACTTCAACATAAAAATATAATTTTATGATACTCAATGTATAGCTAGTGGTATCATATTAATTATTTATTATATCCACCTTGAAGAAAGATACAGCTAAAAAGGAGAAAATAATATCCCATAAAAAATTAAATGAATATCTCAATTAATTTTTTTTTCCGAGTTATCTCTATTTTTCTTTAAAATAAGTGTATAAAATAACTACTAGCATATTACTAGCTACTCCAGCACCATAAAATTCCTTTTCCAAGCTGCTGCACATATTTATTTTAATTATCATGTACAAATTAGTGTGAAATTACAGTGGTAAAAACACCAAGGTAGAGTTGACAATTGACAAGGTAGGACATGAGAACCTCTTCTGAAAATTAACACCCATTTGCTAAAATTAATACTCTTCTGAAAACATTCCAGGCGCAGTCGCACCAGCGACATCTCAATGCTGACAGAAACAAAAATAACGAAGTGATCAACATAGATGAATGGAACCAACCGTTCAAAACAAGTGTAAACCAAACCTTCATTCGATTGGTTGGCATTGGCAGAGAGGTAGTTGAATAACTGGAAAGATTCGAGTGAAACGAGAGATGCACAAATCGAAAGCATTTCATCAGCAGATTATTATATGTGAAAGACGACAAACATCCATATACTTAATGAACATATCTATGGCACTCTCATAGGCTACCAAAATTTCATCATCTAATTGCTTTAGGAAAACTGTTCCCTAAAAACAAAATAGTATGTTTTCTTTCTTATGGGGGAAGGAGCAAAAATACTATTACATCATATCAAGTTAGAACACAAACTGCTCTTCCTCTGCCCCAACTGAGAATACGCTATCTTTAGTCTCCCCAAGAGCAGTGGCAGTTGATCGCTTATGCCCAGCAGATACTGCAGACGACACAGTTTTTCAGGTGCTGGGTTATTTTTCATGTAGATGGTGTACAAATCAGCTAGCTCCTCAGGCACCTCCCATGTCAATGGCTCTGAAGGCACGGCTTTATCACAAGCCAGCAAGTCATTAAGAGTGGAAACCTACAAAAGTGGTTGAAAAAGACCTCAGATCTCCTCCCCCTCTGGGCATTATAAAAATTATTTATATTGAAAATTAAAGAGTACATACCACTCCTTGTTGATTTCTCTGCCTTAGTAGTGCCACAGCCTGAATCAGTGAGTTTGACAGTCTACTCCGTGCAAGCTCATGGACAACCCCTTTAGCCTTCTCGGCATTAATGTTAAGATCTATTGAGATTTTCTCATAGACTTCCTCCTCGTCAAACTCCCCAGTGCCAGATGAGAAAATTTCATCTACAGTTTTCTTGTGCAGGTTTTCTCGCAACTTTTCAGAAATCATGTTGAAGATTATGGATATCAAGGCTGCAGCAGATTGAAGATTAGAGCATGGAGTCCTAATTGAAGTCTAGTATTAATGTTTAGATTAGTATTGAATTAGCTGTAGGGAATTTTATCTATTTCAGATCATGTTGATCATGCTTTCTAGCTTAGGTGCAATCTAAATTCTAGGACTTATCTAGTACAAGAAGAAGTTGTAATCAACTAGAACTCTTGTAATCATTTATTTTAGCTATAAATAAAGGAAAGGCTATAGCAGTAACCTAACTAAGATTCTGCTCATTTGTTCTGGAATTTTGTTCTTTATTGTTCTTTAAATTCTGGGCAGCTGTTCTTCGTGTTCTTCAATTTCTGGCAAATTCCAGATTTTGATGTGAACAGTGTCGGTTCTTGGGAAAATTGTTGACTTTCGTTGACTTTTGTTGACTTTTTGTTTCTGATTTCTACAATTGGTATCAGAGCAGTGTTGTTCTTTGTGGGGATTGTGTGAAACACGAGTGATTTATTTGTGAGGTCAATTAAAAATCAAAGCTTGACGGCTTTGAAGGGTTCTTGAACAAAACAGATTTTTTGGGGTTCTTTTTCGTGCATTTTTTGTGTGCACTTTGTGAAATGAATTCCGGTGCAAATTTTCAATCAGCAACACCTACATTTACAGGTGTGAATTATGGAGTGTGGGCTGTAAAGATGGAAGCTTACCTGAAGGCTTTTGATCTATGGGATTATGTGGATACGGGCAAGGTTCCAACTCCCTTAAATGATGATCCAACCTTGAATCAAATAAGATTTTTCAATGAAGAAAAATCCAAGAGTTTCAAAGCACTTACGAGCATGTATAATGCAGTAAGTGAGGAGATTTTTACAAGGATTATGACTTGTAAAACAGCCAAAGAAGCTTGGGATAAACTAAAGGCTGAATTCCAAGGGGATGAAAAATCAAGGAGGATGCAAGTGATGAATCTGCGAAGGCAATTTGAGGCATTGAGAATGAGGGAGACAGACATAATTAAGGATTTCTCTTCCCAAATTTCAAAACTTGTAAATCAAGTGAGACTTTTGGGGGAAGATTTTCCTGACTCAAGGATTGTGGAGAAGGTGTTGGTGAGCTTACCCGACAGGTTTGAACATAAGATATGTTCACTTGAAGACTCACATGATTTTTTCCGAAATCAGCCTTCAAGAGGCTGATTAATGCTCTGCAATCAGTGGAGGAGAGGCACTCTTATAGACATCAAGAGTCAAGTGGTGAGGCACTTGTGGCAAAAGTGAAAGACAAGCATCATGTCAAACCTGTTTTCAGAAACAGTTTTGAAAATAGAAGAGAAAAGAGCAAACGAAAGCTGGAAGCCAAGCAATTGGCGGTCATTCAACGAGAAAGGGAACACCTCGGGAGTGGAAAAGAGAGAAGATTTTCCACCTTGCAAGTATTGCAAGAAGACTAATCACCGAGACTCTTGGTGCTGGCTCAAAAACATCTAGTGTAGAAGATGCAAAGAATTCGGCCACATGCAAAAAATTTCCAAGAAAACTGAAGTTGCAAGAATTGCACAAAGCGAAGATGATGCTTTGAGGAGGAGAAAGAAGAGCAATTATTTATGGTAATTGCAGAACCTACATGCAACATAAGCGAGGTAAAATCTTCACTTTGGCTCATTGATTCGGGATGCACAAATCACATGACAGCAGACCTTGATTTGTTCAAAGAATTGGATAGAAATTTTTTGTCCAAAGTAAGAATAGCTAATGGAGATTATGTGCAAGTTGAAGGAAGAGGTGCAATTGCAGTTGACACTATGGCAGGTACGAAAATTTTAAGGAATGTTATGTATGTGCCTCAATTGAAGCAAAATCTTATGAGTGTGGGACAATTGTTAGAAACTGGTTATGCATTGTCATTTAAGCATGGAATATGCAAAATTAAAGATGATAAAAGGGTGTTGTTATTGTCCACTAAAATGGTGAATAGAAGCTTTAATGTTGATTGGAATTCAACATATTTAAAAGCTAATGCATGTAGAGAGGATGAGTCAATATTTTGGCACAAAAGGCTTGGGCATTTTAACTATGCAGCCTTAAGGAAGATGTATAACTGAGAGATGGCACATGGTTTGCCAAATATATTGAATGAGGATGTGTTTTGTGAAGCCTGTCAGCTAGGGAAGCAAACAAAAGTTGCTTTTCCTAATAATACACTTAGATCCACATCTAAGTTGCAGCTTGTGCACACTGATTTGTGTGGCCCTATGTCTAATGAATCCTTGAGTGGATCAAGGTATTTTCTCTTGTTCATTGATGACTATAGCAGGTTTTGTTGGAGTTACTTTTTAAAGGCAAAAGCTGATGTTTTTTTTTTGAGTTTCTGAAGTTCAAAGCTGCTGTTGAACTTGAAACTGGATGCAAAATCAAAATTCTGAGGTCTGACAATGGGGGTGAGTATACCTCTCGGCAATTTGATGATTTTTTGGTGAAAGAAGGTATCAAACATCAGCTAACAATTCCTTATACCCCTCAGCAAAATGGGGTAAGTGAAAGGAAAAATAGAACACTTATGGAGATGGCAAGGTGTTTATTGTTTGAGAAAAAAAATGCCCCTTAAAATTGCAGGCGAGAGGTCATCAACACGACCACCTATATTTTGAACCGAATGATTTCTAGAGTTTTAGGAGATAAAACTCCATATGAATTGTGGTATGATACTAAACCTAGTATTAACCATTTAAGGGTGTTTGGTTGTATTTGCTATGTATTGAAACCTGAAATTAATAGGAAGAAATTGGATGAAAAAGCTGAGATGGGAGTGTTCATTGGTTATAGCTCAAAATCCAAGGCTTATAAGGTTTATGTTGTAAATGCTGACAAGGTTATTGTTGCTAGAAATGTGAAGATGATAGAAAATGCAGCATGGAATTGGGAGAGCACAACTGAAACACTACCTAAACAAATTCAGTGTTATGAGCAAGAAAAGGATGAAGACAGTGATGATGAACCTGTGAGGGGCACGAGATCATTGGCTGAGATTTATAGCAGATGCAATGTGGCTGATGTTGAACCTGTTGGAGTTGAAGAAGCCTTGAAATCTCAGGTATGGATAGCTGCAATGAAGGAGGAGCTTGCAATGATTGAGAAAAAACCGGACACGGAAGCTTGTTGATAGACACGCAAACAAGAAAATAATTGGGGGTAAGATGGATTTTTTAAGACAAAGTTGAATGATGATGGTAAGATAAACAAACATAAAGCAAGATTGGTGGTTAAGGGTTATGCTCAAGAGGCAGGGGTGGATTATACTGATACTTTTGCCCCGGTTTCTAGACATGACACAATGAAGCTCTTGCTTGCTCTTGCGGCACAAAATGGCTGGTATGTTTATCAATTAAATGTTAAATCTGCATTTCTTAATGGTTATTTGAATGAGGAAATTTATGTTGATCAACCAGTTGGGTTTGAGAATGATAATCCAAACCAAGTGTATCTTTTGAAGAAAGCTTTATATGGGCTCAAACAAGCTCCTAGAGCTTGGTATAGTAGGCTTGATGAACACTTGTTGAGCTTAGGATTTGAAAGAAGTGCAAATGAGGTGACCTTGTATGTTAAGCATGTTTATAAACATGTATTGATGGTGTCAGTATATGTGGATGATTTGCTGATCACAGGTGACAAGAAGCAGCTGATTGAAGAGTTCAAATTGAACATGAAAGAGCAATTTGAGATGAATGAACTCGGCTTGTTGTCTTATTTTCTAGGAATGGAGGTAATACAATCAGAACAAGGATGTTTTATTTGTCAAAAATCCTTTATTCAGAAGATCTTGGATAGCTTTGCAATGACAAATTGCAAATCAGTTCCTACTCCTATGATACTAGGACTGAAATTGGTGAAAGATGATGGAACTCAAAAATGTGATGGGAAGACTTATAGAAGCTTGATTGGGAGCTTATTATATTTAACCATCACAAGGCCTGGCATTGTGTTTGCTGTTAATTATCTTTCAAGGTTTATGCAGGATCCAAATCAATCACATTTCATGGCTGCCAAACGTGTGCTAAGGTATTTGCAGGGGACTAAGTCTCTCGGCTTGAATTTTGTGAAGTCCAAACACATCGGCCTTGTTGGCTATACTTGACGATGATTGGGGGAGGTAATGAGTGCATGATGAGCACCTCGGGATATTGTTTTGTCCTAGGTTCAAATGTGTTCGGTTGGCTTTCTAAGAAGCAATCCATTGTTGCACATTCAACAGTTTGAGGCCGAATATGTGGCAGCTTATGTGGCAGCAAAACAATTGGTTTGGTTGAGAAAAATGCTTAAGGATCTTGATTGTGTTCAAGTTAATCCTACTGTCTTGCTATGTGACAACATGTCAGCCATAGCCATTTCGAAAAATTCTATTTTTCACAATAAAACCAAGCACATGAAGATTAAGTACCATGCATTGAGGCAATTTCAACAAGAAGGGGAGTTAGAGATGGAATACTGCTCATCCAAGGAGCAATTGGCTTATTTCCTTACAAAACCATTAGCCAAAGACAAGTTTGAAGAATTAAGGATGAAGATAGGAATGTGCAGCCTTGCATCCAATGAGGAGTGTTGAAGATTATGGATATCAAGGCTGCAGCAGATTGAAGATTAGAGCATGGAGTCCTAATTGAAGTCTAGTATTAATGTTTAGATTAGTATTGAATTAGCTGTAGGGAGTTTTATCTATTTCAGATCATGTTGATCATGCTTTCTAGCTTAGGTGCAATCTAAATTCTAGGACTTATCTAGTACAAGAAGAAATTGTAATCAACTAGAACTCTTGTAATCATTTATTTTAGCTATAAATAAAGGAAAGGCTATAGCAGTAACCTAACTAAGATTCTGCTCATTTGTTCTGGAATTTTGTTCTTTATTGTTCTTTAAATTCTGGGCAGCTGTTCTTCGTGTTCTTCAATTTCTGGCAAATTCCAGATTTTGATGTGAACAGTGTCGGTTCTTGGGAAAATTGTTGACTTTCGTTGACTTTTGTTGACTTTTTGTTTCTGATTTCTACAAATCATGCTGTTGAAGTCAATACTTGCTTCCTTCAGCTCTCTTATCTGTTTCATATTGAGCCTCCCTCGGTTGATTGCAGTTTCAAGAGCAGCTGCCATTTTCGTAGTTGTAATGTTCTTTATCACCTTCTGCGCATACTCGGGTGGCCAGCCAACTTGCTTCTGCAACTCATTGAGCTGCTCTATCCTGGCTTTTGTCAATTGTCCATCAGCTAAAATTACCTCAGCTTGTTGTCTAAAAGCCTGCTCAGCTAGGCTCCTGTGGACTTCCACAATTTCCTTTACAGTCAAACCCAAAATCCCACCAAGCTGATTCAGCAAAAGGTATTCTGAATCATCCTTCTTCGTGGTGATTTGAGCACCAAACGGAATTCTGGTAACTTCCCCGGTTAGGCAGTAAAGTAGATATGTCTTGTAGAGGTCAGCCCTCTCTCTTTCAGAAAGATCATCTCTAAGATTTATCTCAGTCTGGCCAGGCTTACCCATCCTTGCAGCAATCTCCTCACTTGGTCTTATTTTCTTGAGTGTCTCAAGGGACTCCCATTCCTCATCACCCCATTAGTCCTCCTCTTCAATTTTCTTGTCTTCCACCTTACTAGGCTCTTCGGGTGGGGTATCAGAAGATTCCCCTTTTATGTCAGCCACCAGTTCAGTCACCACCAATGAATTGAAGGCAATTAATTTCCTTAGTGCTTTAGCACCCTCAGTACGGTTTTCAGCCATCCGTGCTTGCCTTACAAAGTTTAGAAAATCCTTCGAGCCTGCAACAAGGAAGAGTTTTTGTGCAAAAGGAAATGTGTTTAATTTAAGATTATGTTCTGAATTAACAATACACGCTGGGTAGTCAAAGTGTATACTCACCGCTTTGCCAGCAATGGACATGGCAGACTCCCGTGTTAAGCGCAAGCCATGAGCAGCCTTCCTTACAGCCTTCTTCACATCAGCATCATAGCCATCAACCCCTGATGCAATTGCATCTTTAACCACCTGAAAAACGATGGCAACAATTCAGCAATCAGAATTATACAACTTGAGTCCTAAAGTAGATGCGAAACATCTCTTAATTTAAATTCATATGGGAAATTCTATTTATACCCAGAATATCAAAGATAACTGAGCAAGAAGAGTCACGACACCAGAAGGCAGTCAGCATGGGAAGACCCTTACCCTTAATGATAAACACATACAGTTTTAAAATGCAAATCCTCAAAGAAAGCAAATAATAGAGAGATTAAAGAACAATTGAAAACAATAAACAAGGCCCTATGTACAACCCCATTAAATCCGTGTAGACACTTCTAAGTCCCTGTCGATCTCCACAATCTAAAAATACAGTTTGGATGAACCTAAACATCGTTCTCTTGAACAGATTACAAGCTTGTATAGTGTTCAAAACAGCCCTATCCCGTTGTATAGATGTCTCCAAGTCCCCATTGACCTCTTTACTCCTAATTCAACTTGAAACCACCTAGAATTAGATAGAGGTGCATTATTGGGAAGGAAACAAATGAAACAGACTTGAGGAAAACTTTCAAATTGTAACCAGAGATATTATAGAAAAAATGATTTCACCTTTTCAAATAAACTGCCACAGATATCAGAATGAGCTGCATCAATAGTGTGCTGGGGAATGCAGAGCATGACTCTCAAACGAGTTAGGGCTTTCACATCCTCGTCACTCAACACTCCATCAGCTGCACACTGCTGAAGCTTTTGCCGGTAAATTTCTGGAAATAAAGGAGCATCAGTTCCTCTATGCATGAGAAAATCAGAACAGAAGGGAAAAAAAAAAGATTTTTATTGCAAAAGGTCTCAGGACGACATTTTAAAAACATTGATGTTAGTAATCAATTGATGTTAGTTACCTTCATGAATCGCAGTGGCTTTTTGTGGATCAAAGTGCAACTCCTCACAGAGATTTTGTAGGAAGGCTGCTTTGCTATCAGAAAATTCTAAATCACCACTTGAAACAGCCTGCGCAAGCCGTTTACGATATACCTTTGAAGTGATATCAAGTGTAATTGATTCTGCCTCCCTTTTACCTAAGCCAAATATATTCTTCAACTGATTTAATGCAGCCAGCTACCAAAAAAATATAAGAGGGTTATGACATAAGCAATGTACAAAGAACATGATGAAAAGGTGAGATATCAAGTACTGATAAGAACAAATTTCTTATACACACATCAAAAAAGTGTTAAAGCTGCATTCATCACCTTATGTTCTTCCATGCGACCACCAGATAAAGCATCTGTAACATATGCCCTATAAAGGAGCTTCAAATCATCTTTCTCTCTCTCACTGTCATACTTGCCACCTAAGGCAAAAACACTTTAGTACCGGCTCAAAAATGACATGTCAAAAACTTGATCTTGACAACAAGAGCTCCTCTAGGATCCAAACCTGATACAGAAACTGGACCATCTCCGCAGGCAAATGAAGCTGCATCCTCATGGTTCTTTAATGAAATAAGCTTATTGTTGAATGCCAGTATCTTATCAAGCTCTTCCACAACTTTCACAACATCCTGGCTGTAAAACTTAATTTAATTATTTGGTGTAAATAGTATAACAGCTAGCATATGATATTGTTGACCAAAAGTTCCAAATAGTAAAGCAATACAGATTCTTTAGACATATCAAGCATCAGGTCTTTTCTTTTCCAAATTAAATAATAAAAAACTTGATCAGACATTCATAAGCTAGAATTTAAGACAAGTGGAAAAGATCATACACTGTTCTTGTCCTAGATTTCATTCTATCAAGTGCTGCTGAAATATTTTTCTCAACCAGTTTTCTTGTGTGCTGCCTGGTAAAAAAAATATTTGTTTTTTATAAGATTATTCTATGGCTTCGAAAGTAACAAGGGTTAACTCAATATTTTTCATCTTTTTATTGAATTTGGAACCATGATCATGGTGGCTAGTTCACATGCTCCTTGTTGAGTTCTTACATTATAATTTTTCATGATGCATTCCCACCTCATGGTGACCTCTTCAATCTTTTTCATCTTTTTATTCCGTCTTGTTTAGCATTGTGTTTTATAAATATTTTTGAAAAAAAAATAAATATTTTTTAATTTTTATTATGATTTTAAATTAAAAAATTTGGTGGTTTTAGATCATTTTTATATGTTGATGTCAAAAATCATTTAAAAAAATATAAAAAAAATATTATTTTAATATATTTCTTAACAAAAAAATATTTTAAAAAACAATCTCAACTAAACTTTAAAAACCTTTTCTTCTTGAAATATTCGCATCCAATTCCTTTGTCCTCTCACATGAATACTGCCAATAAAAACTTCTTGATTCACTCTCATTCCTTCTCCCAACAAAGTCTTCCTCCTTAATTCTCTGTGAGGTATCCTCTCTTGGCGTCTCACGTGGAATTTTTAATGAATTAATTAAGACCTCATTTATCCGAAAGAAAAAGCAATCTACTTATATATAAAGCAGAAAGTATAGGGTTTATTTTAATTTCGTCAAGTTAAATCATGACCTGCAAAGAGTGGCAGAATTCTCGACTGAATTTACATTTATGAGAGGTTGACTAGATTTGAATGCCATTATATGGCTATGGGAATTCCTACACATATATTAATTAATTCCTAGAGATTAAGGATTAATTCCTAGAGATTAAGGATACTCAGAGATCTCACATGAGGACTTCAATTTATAATATTTGGTACAAATCCTTCATGATTTAATATTGTGACAGCTCCAATCGGTTTATAATTAAAATATTATCCGGGTAATTAAGGTACCATGCATTGCTAAAGGGAAGAAATTAAATTCACCTATTTGGGCCGAGTCTTCTTTTGGGTTGTGTGGGCTGTGGCTCATTATATTTTTTTCCTAAAATAACGTGGTCCCTCTCTCCCCGTGTGTATATCTCTCTATCTTTCAGTTTATATGGTCATAAACAAGGCCACGTGTGTGAGCCTATACCCTCTGATGCTATGGCAAATCAAATCCTTGATGTGTAGGTGGGACTTCAAAATTCAAATCCAGGTAATTTTTGCTTGAAATTTTGTTTTAAAATTACATTTAAAAATTTATTTTAAATTAATTTATTTTAATTTTTTAAATTATTTTTTTATGTTAATATAAAAAATAATTTCCAAAAATAAAAAAACAATGAATTTCAATAAACTAGTGCGTCTGTGTAGCATTCTCATGAGTTTCACTTTAATCCATCATTTTCTTTATCGTCAGGACCTCAACTTCATTTTAATTCTTAAGTCCTGTTGGCAGGGAGAAAACACACACGATTCGATCTCTCAGAACTCCTCCAATTAATGACTTTCCTGGTTCACAGTTACAAATATATATCAGCAGCATTACTTTCTGTTTTTTGAGAGTCTGATATTAAAAATTCTTACAAATTCCACGTTAACAGCAAGTTGATTTTAGCTTATCTAATTTATTAAGCTGCAGAGTTTACAGCGTTCCTTTGAAATCTAATGGCTCTGTATAATCTTAACAGCGAACAAACACCGGAATTGCCGCCGAGCACAGTTAGATGATGTACAATCCATGATCAAAATGGGAAATATAAAGTCTCTTACTGGAACTAACGGAGAGATGAGAACGAATTGCAGAAAAGTCTCATACTGGAACGAATTGCAGAGTGCATTGCCTTGTTTCCTTCAACAGGCTATTGCTTTAATTTTATCCTTCATGTTTATTTACATATAATTTCATTGTCATGAATTTGCAAGAATAAAATTGTTTTTGGATTCAAGACTTATTTGGAAAAATTAATAAGTTTTATTGAGCCCAATGGTAGTATATATCTCTCCCTCTATGAATGTGCAGACGATCAAGGATCTAAGGGTTGGGTTCACATCTTGTTGAATCTACTTGAAAACCAAAAAAGGAGCAAATTCTTACGAAGTTGAATCCACTGAATGATCATCTATTATAAAACAGTATTTTTTTTCACACACTTACAACCCATGAACACAATCTATAGCAAATTACAACATTTATTTTTCAAGCAGACAGTAGAAGAAACTAAGCCAAAACCCAACAAAGCCCGCCCTAGTAACCTATAAGTCTTACAAAGTTGATACTATAATCACATTAACTGCATGTGTGTGACAATATATCTTCCAAAGTAATTGTGCAGAATGGTTTTGTCAATGGAGGCCACTTAGTTGCAAGCTCCGAAGAAATGTTTCCCATCGCTGGCCGAGAATGGGGATTGGGATGCAAGCATGCAAGTGCTATCTTCATGATATGGACAACACCCTCTGCTGCTCGGTTTTTAGGAAGCGAGATGCGTTGGTCAAGCATATCCTTCAACAATGTCTGCTGAGGAATCAGTGATATCGAAGATGATGAGGAAGATGCGTGTGATGAGAGTGTGGAGATGAGATCGCCGGGGTGCCTTCCCATCATCACTTCCATTGTTACCACTCCGAAGCTATAGACATCACATTTTTCAGTCACTTTCATTGTGTAAGCTAGCTCTGCCAAAAACAATTGTTATGCTTTGTTTTTATCACCTTAAATAGAAATTTTTATGCTTTGTTTGCATCGCAAGTTACAAAAGTTACAGCCATCATTTAACATACTTCCAATAAAAAAGTTGATAGAAATGAAATTTAAATAAGCACTTTGGGAATTTAATTTTGAAATAAAGTTACACACCTGGAGCACTGTATCCAAAAGTACCAGCAAATGCGGTCCAATTAGACGAGTCAGGCATCAACAGCCTAGCTGTGCCAAAGTCGGAGACGTGTGCCTCATATTCCAAATCCAGAAGAACATTATTGCTGGTGATGTCTCGATGAATGATCGGAGGAGAGCAAGAATGGTGTAGATAGGATAAAGCTCCAACCATCCCTTTTACAACATTTAACCTTTTCATCCAATCCAATTCAATTACTTGTTCCTCGCTGGTTAGAACCTTTCTCAAGCTTCCTCTGTCTACGAACTCATAAACCAAAAAAGAGTGCTTCTCATGTGAGCAAAATCCATACAGCTTCACGATATTTCGATGTCGAATATTTGCCAATACACAAACTTCCTTTTCAAAAGCTTTAAAATCAGATAACTTGTCTGTTTGTGACTGGTGAAGTTTCTTCACAGCAACCACCCGTTCTGTTGGTATCACTGCTTTATAAACAGTTCCATATCCTCCTTCACCAATGCAGTAGTTGGAGTTGAATTCCTCCGTAGCTTCAATAATATTCTCATACAACTTCTTCCCATCATGGCCCATTATCGTGAACATGTTTCGATCTTGTTCATTCCCTGGCTCAACTTCACTCTTCCTTGCTCTTTGACGGAGAATGAAGAAAGCTCCAATCACAACAAACACTAAAAGTAAGCCTCCTAAAACAGGGAGTACAATAAAAATCACAACTCTATTGCCTTTTTTCTTAGAAGTTCTGCTGCTTTCTGTAGGATTACATAGCTTTAGACCACTGGCGTTGCCGCATAAACCCATATTATCTCTTAATGCCTCATATGAAGCATTGTGGAAGGCTTTGATATCAGGAATAGGGCCTCGTAGCTCATTGTACGATATATCCACGGCTGATAAACTTAAGAGATCTTTGAAAGAGCTCGGAATCGCACCAGAAAGCATGTTGTGAGAGATATCCAGAGTTTCCAACATTCGCAGTTGCCCAAGTTGCCACGGTATCCCTTGAGTCAGGAAATTGAAACTAAGATCAAGATCCTGAAGAGACTGCAGAGAGCCTATCTCATTTGGAATGCTTTCTATAAATTTATTACTACTGAGGTTCAGCAGTAATAAATTTGAGCACTCCCCAAGTTGTTTTGGAATCGATCCACTTAGGTTATTAGAAGCTAAATTGAGGATTTGGAGAGAAGAAAACACCCTGATGTATGAGGGAATGGTGCCTGAAAGATGGTTGTTGCTAAGAGTAAGGTTGTACAACAGCTTCAACCCCTGTAATTCTGTTGGGATGGTTCCTTGCAAGTGGTTTGAGGACAGATCAATCAAGTGTAATCGGGTAGCCTTCCCGAGCTCAGGTGGTATCTCACCAGAAACATTATTGTTTGAGATTTTAAGGCTTGTCATGTTCCGACACTCTCCCCATCTAGAAGAAAGCTCACCATAAAAATTATTGTAACTCAAATCAACATAATCCAGAGACGGATAACTGCCAAAATCTTCAAAAATATTTCCCGTTAATAGATTCCCATCAAGTCTTAGTCGGTATAAACTAGTACAGTTTTTCAAGCTTTCCGGGATGGAACCTGAGAAATAGTTGTTAGAAGCAGTAAAGTTTTTCAGCAATCCTCCAAGGCATAACCCTTGGGGCAAAGGACCCGTGAATTCATTTTTAGACAAACTCAATGACATCAAACGGGTGAGATTGTTCATCTCTAGGGGCAATGGGCCGTGAAGTTTGTTATCAATGAAGCTTAATTCCACTAGAGATTTAAGTTGTCCTATTTCTGAAGGAACATATCCAGATAAATTATTTTCACCAATACTAAGTGTAGCGAGCATGCTCATGTTCCTGATAGAAAGAGGAATAGGCCCAGAAAGTTTGTTACTCGAAAGATAGAGTATGGATAGGTTTCTCAAATTCCCAATAGACGAGGGGATTCCACCGGTTAAAACATTCCTTGACAAGGACAGTTCATTGAGAGACTCTAGCGACCCAATTTCTTTTGGAATAGAACCAGAGAGTTTGTTACCCCAAAGATAGAGTATGGATAGGTTTCTCAAATTTCCAATAGATGAGGGGATTCCACCGGTTAAAATGTTACTGTACAAGGACAGTTGATTGAGAGACTCTAGCGACCCAATTTCTTTTGGAATAGAACCAGAGAGTTTGTTACTCGAAAGATAGAGTATGGATAGGTTTCTCAAATTCCCAATAGACGAGGGGATTCCACCGGTTAAAACGTTACTTGACAAGTCAAGTTGATTGAGAGACTCTAGCGATCCAATTTCTTTTGGAATAGAACCAGAGAGTTTGTTACCCCAAAGATAGAGTATGGATAGGTTTCTCAAATTCCCAATAGACGAGGGGATTCCACCGGTTAAAACGTTACTTGACAAGTCAAGTTGATTGAGAGACTCTAGCGATCCAATTTCTTTTGGAATAGAACCAGAGAGTTTGTTACCCCAAAGATAGAGTATGGATAGGTTTCTCAAATTTCCAATAGATGAGGGGATTCCACCGGTTAAAATGTTACTGTACAAGGACAGTTGATTGAGAGACTCTAGCGACCCAATTTCTTTTGGAATAGAACCAGAGAGTTTGTTACTCGAAAGATAGAGTATGGATAGGTTTCTCAAATTCCCAATAGACGAGGGGATTCCACCGGTTAAAACGTTACTTGACAAGTCAAGTTGATTGAGAGACTCTAGCGATCCAATTTCTTTTGGAATAGAACCAGAGAGTTTGTTACCCCAAAGATAGAGTATGGATAGGTTTCTCAAATTCCCAATAGACGAGGGGATTCCACCGGTTAAAATGTTACTGTACAAGGACAGTTGATTGAGAGACTCTAGCGACCCAATTTCTTTTGGAATAGAACCAGAGAGTTTGTTACCCCAAAGATAGAGTATGGATAGGTTTCTCAAATTTCCAATAGATGAGGGGATTCCACCGGTTAAAATGTTACTGTACAAGGACAGTTGATTGAGAGACTCTAGCGACCCAATTTCTTTTGGAATAGAACCAGAGAGTTTGTTACTCGAAAGATAGAGTATGGATAGGTTTCTCAAATTCCCAATAGACGAGGGGATTCCACCGGTTAAAACGTTACTTGACAAGTCAAGTTGATTGAGAGACTCTAGCGATCCAATTTCTTTTGGAATAGAACCAGAGAGTTTGTTACCCCCAAAGATAGAGTATCGATAGGTTTCTCAAATTCCCAATAGACGAGGGGATTCCACCGGTTAAAATGTTACTGTACAAGGACAGTTGATTGAGAGACTCTAGCGACCCAATTTCTTTTGGAATAGAACCAGAGAGTTTGTTACCCCAAAGATAGAGTATGGATAGGTTTCTCAAATTTCCAATAGATGAGGGGATTCCACCGGTTAAAATGTTACTGTACAAGGACAGTTGATTGAGAGACTCTAGCGACCCAATTTCTTTTGGAATAGAACCAGAGAGTTTGTTACTCGAAAGATAGAGTATGGATAGGTTTCTCAAATTCCCAATAGACGAGGGGATTCCACCGGTTAAAACGTTACTTGACAAGTCAAGTTGATTGAGAGACTCTAGCGATCCAATTTCTTTTGGAATAGAACCAGAGAGTTTGTTACCCCAAAGATAGAGTATGGATAGGTTTCTCAAATTCCCAATAGACGAGGGGATTCCACCGGTTAAAATGTTACTGTACAAGGACAGTTGATTGAGAGACTCTAGCGACCCAATTTCTTTTGGAATAGAACCAGAGAGTTTGTTACCCCAAAGATAGAGTATGGATAGGTTTCTCAAATTTCCAATAGATGAGGGGATTCCACCGGTTAAAATGTTACTGTACAAGGACAGTTGATTGAGAGACTCTAGCGACCCAATTTCTTTTGGAATAGAACCAGAGAGTTTGTTACTCGAAAGATAGAGTATGGATAGGTTTCTCAAATTTCCAATAGATGAGGGGATTCCACCGGTTAAAACGTTACTTGACAAGTCAAGTTTATTGAGAGACTCTAGCGACCAAATTTCTTCAGGAATGGAGCCAGAGAGTTTGTTGCCCCAAAGAAAGAGGACGGATAGGCTTGTCAACTTTCCAATCTCATGTGGGATGGAGCCGCTACAATGATTGTCACATAAAATTAACAAATTGAGACTTTTCAAGAAGCCTATCTCAGATGGGATACTTCCCGTGAGTTCATTATGACACAAGTTCAACTCAGTAATTCTGGATAGATTACCAATTTGTGATGGAATACTTCCAGAAAGAGAATTATTCCGAAGGTCAAGAATGAGAAGATTGGGGAAGGATGAGAAGTTGAAATCATAAAGCGTACCTCTCAAACCAAAACTTTCAAGTGTCAAGTTGGTGACACTTTCAGAATTGTCACAAGTGATTCCAATCCAATTAATGCAAGGGCTGATGCCGACCCAAGAAGCCAAGAGGGATTGGCTTCGGCTGTCGAGACTTGCTTTCCACTTGAGAAGAGCCTCAGCTTCTGTAGTGTTACCTTCAGCAACTTTGTATTCGGCAGCTCTGGGAGGCGTACCAAATATCGAAGTTGTAGAGGAAGTATGATCAGCAAAAGCAGAGAAAGGAGAAAAGCAGAACATGTGAAGAAGAAAAAAGAGGTGGAGAAAGAATGAGGAGAATGGTCTGCGCAGCAAGGACGTCATGGTGTGTTTTCAAGAGATATAGGATATGGTAGACGAAGATGCTAGGCTACATGAAGAGGTATTTATAGAATGGAAGAGCCCTTTTTTTTCAAGTTCATGGAATAATTACAAATATTGTGGGCTCTCTTTTCTACTGTGCAAGTTATGTAGACGTTGGCCATGCTGACTTGCTTTATGTGAATTTGATCACCTAGTTGCTCAATCAAATGAATATTCCACTCTTTGGATTGAAGATTCATGCAACTGCAGACTCATGCCTTTTTGGTAGTCAAATTCGGCGATTACTTCAGAATTGCAAATGCATGACTTTGTGTTTCTTTTTCATGTATTTTCACATTCGTTATTTTGAGAGTCTAATCTTTAATCTAAGATCTTATAGCTCATAAGGTTTCGCCTTTAATACCTGTTAATTTAACAGATATCCTGCGATGATCCCAGTGACAGGATCTAATTTATTAAGCTGCAGAGTTTAAGTACCTTTGAAATCTATGGAATTGCTGCTGAGCACAGTTAGATAAGGTACTGATTTACATTGTATATTTTCTTGTCAAGAACAGCTTCAAACTTAGCCAAAAGGCTAACACATGTAACCCGAGGTTTAAAGATTTTGAAATAATGTGATACCTAATCGTGACTTCTGCGATGAAAGTTCGACAAGCCAATAGCCTATTATAGTGCTAAGTGGGGTTGAGTTTTCTAAAGCAATGATGGATTACTACAAACCTGTTATTTCCAATTCATCAATAATTCATCAATGCGACACTTTTGTGGGCTCTCCCAGCTGGAATTCTTGCAAGAGTATTAAAGACGCAGAGAATTTTATTTTCTATGAGGTGACGAGAAAGTTGCTAAATTTTCCACTGAAAAGATGATGGTGGGCCAACGTTGTCAAATTGAAGACGTTGACAAGACTAAAGGATGACCCGTAACGACCACGGGAACAAGGAAAACAAGGATGGAACTTGAGTCTTGAATTTGTTTTTTAAGATTATATATATATTTTCAAGATATACATAAGTTGGTCTGTGCATTCACATTAATAATAAAAAAAAAAAGGGTCCTTCATAATTGTTCAATCACAGGGAAAGCATATGTAGCCAAGTTTTTGTTTCGTTTTCTGCATCTACCACTTCTATTTTCACATCTGTTATTGGAAAAATGGCACACATTGTGGGACACGGGCTCTCTCTGTACATGACAATATTCATTGCTTAGAACATCTGTCATTGTAAAAGCTATTTTAGAAAGCTAAATTTCTAGAATAGTTTTTTAAATAGTATAAATATAATTTTTTTATTTGTATCTATTCCAATGATAAAAGTCATTTAAAAAAATAATTTTTTATATATCATTTTAAATATAATGTTTTATTTTGTATATAATTTAATTATACAATTAATTATACAATTAATATGAGTAATTATATAATTAATAATTACTTTTAAAAAACCCTCCACCAATATAATTATTAATTTTTTAATTATATTTAAATAAAAAAATTGAATTTAAAATAAAAACCCACAACATTTTTAAATTCGAAATTGTAAAATATTAAAAAAATCCACCAAAATTTCATTTTTTTTAAAAAAAAAAGGCTGCCAAAATTAAATTTGAAATAAAAACTCTCAACATTATCCTAATTAACACGCAGCAAAAAAAAATACAACTTGTTTCCAGTGAGCAAAAATACAACATTAGTTTTCACCCACGGAGCAAGAAAAAAACTAACAAGTCAATGTTTCACCTCATGTAACAGTATTATTTCCAGTGAATAGTATTATAGCTTTTCTATTTGAGTTGCTTCAAATAGCAGCTCATGTAGGGAAAATCTATTTTGGCTATCCAAATAGTTTTCCTGTTGGAGAGAAGAAAAGTGTGACAGGCAGCTAAAAATATGTTTTTTTATCTTTATCTCTTCTGATGACACGGCCGTTGGAGTTTCCCTTAGTTTTGGGGTTGAGTTTTCTAATGAAATGATGGATGCATCATGAAGTTGCATATTCATCGGCAGCTTCTTATGGTTGATTATTTGCCAGCTGAAGATCTTGTTTATTGCTTTTATTCGAAAGCCTGTTATCGTGTTTGTTCAGGACTTCTACAAAATCCGTCATCAATTCTCTGTGGAAATTTTTTTTGCCTCCACCTTGTTTAATTTAGAGTTGCTGCAGCCTTTTGCTAGCTTAATATTTCTTTCCCGTGAGATTAAATCAATTCTCTTGTGCACAAAACTTTATATGGAACGCATGAATAAACAAAAGCAACAATATATAGATTATAGGCATGCTCTCATCAAGGTCGTAACATTGGTTAAAATTTAAATATGCCTAGCCATATGTAATTCTGTAGTTTCAAACGGTCGTATCATTGCAGAAAAAATGAAATAATCTTTTGGCAATCTGTACATTAATTGATTTTGATGAATGAAAGAACTGTGGACATTGAAAATGATATATATTAGATCTACATGTGAAATTATAACCTTCCTACTGCCCACATAGCCTCACCTTTTGTGTCATATATACAGATCACACACATACCATTAAATCATCATAGAATACCACTGCATTATGAACTAGGGTTCTTTGTGTGCCTTCCTATTCAGCTAAAACTCTGTTTTTCTTGCATTTTATCTTCCTATTTATTCTTTTAAATGAGAATAAGCCAAAGGCTTTTGAACCACATTTTCTTTTTCTTTCCCTTTCTGCTCCCACGGTCCGTGTGAAGCAGCACTTATTAAATTATATTATTTGGTAATAAGGTTGTCAATTCCGTTTCAGTTGGTGCTTCGTTTTTTCAATTGGAATGGAATGTTCTGGTTTTAAGGCGTTTCAGCACGCCATTTCGAGGTTGTACTGTTTATGTGTGTGTGTGTGTGTGTGTGTATATATATATTAATTAAAAAAAGTTCAAATCCAAAAATAAAATTATTTAGAATTGTGCAATTTAATCTAAAAAAAGACACCATAAAATAATTTTTATGAACACAATTATGAGCATGTATAATATTACAAGAATATCATCATCAATCTCGAAAGATCATTACATTTTGTGATTGCTCTAAAATTTTAACATAATATATATAAATATATCAAGAGACTCCTTGTAAAATTTCATCTCAATCTAACGGTCGGATTAAGAGATATGATTGATATTGTAAAATTATTCATTATTTAAAAAAATATTATTTGGCCAAAACGGAACGGGCGGAACGAAACCGAAACGCTATGGCTGGTATTTGGCTGAAAAATCTGGAATGGGCCGGAATTTAAACCGAGATAAAAATAACGTTGTTTTGTTTTGTTTTTTAACAAGTACAAAATGTTTTGCCAGTTTCGACTGAAACAGAACAAAACTGACAACCCTGGTTGGTAATGATCTGGTCAACGACTAAGGTATAATCTCTAGTATGTATGATACCCCTGGAGTACCTCGTTTCGAGGATTGGATAAAGGTCTGAGATTGACTCTCCAGAACAAGAATAAGAACTTCGTCATGTGAAAAGAATGCATAGGCCATGAAAGCTCAAAGAAATTTTAACTTTGATCCCTAGAGTTTTGTTTTTTAAAATTTGGTCCTAAAGATTTAATGTTTTATGTTCCAATCCCCCAAGCTTGATTTTTAATATGTTCAATCCCTGGGTTCTAAGATGAGAGAAATAATTTGACCTGCCTCTAACCATCCCCCCTCCTCATATGTATATATAAGGTTGTGTGTAAGAGGTTAAGGCTAAAGTAAACTTTGATATAAGGTAAGATTTTGATTATTTTTGTTTAATTATGTTGGTCAAGTTTGATTTTGGGTGTTTCTTTAAAAATAAGAATTTATGTTTTAATTGTTTAATTGATGTGTTATGGGTTAAGAAATTTGTATAAGCTTCGCTGCAAAATTTGGACAGAATGGTCTTAAGGTTAAAGATGATGAAATTTTATTTAGGTCCTTGATTTGAGAAAATTGAAGTTCGGTCTCTAAAACTTATGTTTTGATTCTAAACATAATTGAGAATGGATTGTTGGTAAAATTTCAATATGGTTGTGTATTTATAGTTTGGTCCACTAATTTGGTAAAATTATGTTCAATGTTTTTGGAAAATTGTTGTTTTAGTCCCCAAACTTAGGAGACTAAACCTTTTTTTTATGCATTAGAGTTTCTTTATTTGTGTTGTTTTGGGTTGTTTTCTAGTATATTTTGTATATTCATTGTAGATATTCCTAACGATCCTAATAAAAAAAATTGGTCTTTCATATGATATTTCTTTTACTTCTATATTTTCAAATGAGTGAGATAATTTTTAATTTACATGTGATATAAATAAATTATGTATGTTGATTAAACGATGAGTACAAATGACATTCTTGAATATCTATATATATATATATATATATATTGATTATTTTCTGGTACTCATAAGTTTCTTGAATATGTATTCTCATTTTGTTAATTTAAATTCTATTCAATATGGCATTCAACTACTTTGATAATTATGCGAATGTTTTTATGTTTGGATATCATACTTGTCAGTAATTATATAATAACAGAGTGTTGTTAGTATTTGTTTACATCATATTTGTATTCCTAACTGGTGAGAGAGGCATCTGCCTATATACGACTGATTATCCCGCAGTGGTCATCTTTCGGGTGTCATATGGTCTCTGACATGTGTTTCGCTACCATATGTTAATATGCTTAGTATGTATATGTATATCAAGATATGTATGACTTATAAATTATTAATATCTAAGACATATATTAAATGTTATTCCCTTACTTAGTTAATTTAGGGTTTTAGAATTCTGTTATTTCATAAGCCTCAAATAAGAGGTATTTATACAATATACAAGAGCCCATTCTAGGAAGGAAAGCTATTCTCGGTTAGGCCCAAAATACAATCCCGTAACCATTGGAAATTCCCTAATTACAAGATATTTAATTACAAACTAGTCTACGATTCAACACTCTCCCTCAAGGTGGTGCATAGACATCGCAAATGCCCAACTTGTCGAGCGAATCGTTGAAAACCGAAGTTGATACAGCCTTGGTTAACACATCTGCTAACTGGCCTGTTGTATTGACATATTGTATCTCAACTATCTTTTCTTCCAACTTTTCATAGATAAAGTTCCTGTCAATCTCCACATGTTTCGTTCTATCATGCTGAACCGGGTTCTCAGCAATTTTAATCGCTGATTGATTATCACAATACAACTTCATTGGTTTCTCGTGAGGAAAAACCCAACTCCCCTCATAAGCCTTTTAAGCCACAGCAATTCACACATACCTTTCACCATTGCCCGGTACTCAGCTTCTGTACTAGATAGTGAGACAACCTTTTGCTTCTTACTCTTCCAAGTGACCAAATTACCTCCAACAAAGGTAAAATAGCCCGAAGTTGATCTTCTCCTATCTCCTTTACCCCCCCAATCTGAGTCTGTATATCCCAAAACATCTACATGCCCATGTTTTGAAAACAATAAACCCTTTCCTGGTGCAGATTTCAAATATCTCAAAATCCTTACAACTGCTTCCATGTGTTGCTTCCCTGGATTATGCATAAATCTACTCACAACACTCACAGCATACGCAATGTCAGGTCTTGTATGTGATAAATAAATCAAACGCCCAACTAACCTCTGATATTGTCCTTTGTCAGCTGGAATTTGATCAGAAAGCTCTTCTAAACCGTGGTTCTGCTCAATAGGAGACCCAATCGGTTGACTCCCAAGCATGCCTGTTTCCTCTAGCAAATCAAGCACGTACTTCCGTTGAGACAAGAAGATGCCTTGTTCAGACCGGACGACTTCAATTCCCAAGAAATATTTGAGGCCACCCAAATCCTTCATATCAAACTCAGACGACAAATAGTTCTTCAATTTATTCATCTCTTCAATATCATTACCTGTGACCACCATATCATCTACATAAATAATGAGTGCTGTTAATTTGTCTCCCACCCTTTTCAAGAATAAAGTATGATCTGCATTACTCTGTTCATATCCATACTTCTTCATGGCAAGTCGGAATCTACCAAACCAAGCTCGTGGAGATTGCTTCAAACCATATAATGCTTTCTGCAGTTTGCATACAACATTAGAGCAGTTCTGAGCATCATAGCCTGGAGGTAACTCCATATACACTTCTTCCTGTAAATCACCGTGTAGAAATGCATTTTTTACATCATACTGTTGCAAGGGCCAACCAAAATTTGCAGCCAGAGATATCAAAACCCGAATGGTATTGATCTTTGCCACGGGAGCAAAGGTTTCTCGATAATCAATCCCATAGGTCCGGGTAAACCCTTTAGCAACAAGCCGAGCTTTATACCTATCAATTGAGCCATCCCGGCTTACACTTAACAGATGTATACCCACTGCAACCCACGGTCGCTTTGCCCTCCGGCAACGGAACCAACTCCCAAGTCTGATTTTTTTTCTAGTGTCGTCATCTCTTCAGTCATTGCCGTGGCCCATTTTGGATCTGACAAGGCTTCTTGAACTTTAGTAGGAATATGGACGACAGTCATATTACTGACAAATCCTCGGCAAGCCTCTGACAGCCTATGGGTAGATACATACTGAGCAATAGGATATTTCACCTTCTTCACAGCTTCGGGTGAGAATCTATCAGGTGGTACTCCTCGATTACTCCTTGGTGGCAACTGATACCTGTCAACCTCAACATGCTCATGTTCACAAATATTGTTAGTATTAATCACAAAATCTATACTTGCCTCAGGAATAGCTGCACGAGGAAAACGAGGAGAATTGGGAGTGGGTACTGTTGATGAAGTGAGAGAGGGGCTTTCGGCAATATCCAAATCCACACTAACACTCGGCTGGACCTGGTTGATGACTTCAGTGGTGGCTTCAGCAGTCCCTTCTTCATGTTCACCGACAGTGGTGTCCTGAATCGGACCGGTTGGAATAGAATCCGGAAATAATTCTGTCCAATTCAAAGCTTCCATCGTGCTCTCCCCTAAGCAAGGAATGGGATAGCGGAGAAGCAAAGAACATCTCATGTTCAGAAAAAACAACATCCATGGTAACATAGTACTTACCAGTAGGAGGATGAAAACATCTGTATCCCTTCTGTAAGGGATGATAGCCCACAAAAACACACTTGAGAGCACAAGGATCAAGCTTAGTACGCATATGCTTCTGTAAATGCACAAACACGACGCAACCAAATACCCGGGGTGGAAGTGTAAGATGTGAAGGAAGAGGTACAGAGGATGCCAGTGTATCTAACGGTGTCTGAAATTCCAAAACACGAGTAGGCACACGGTTGAGAAGATAAACAGCCGTGGTAATGGCTTCCTCCCAAAACTGTGGCCCCATATGTGCACCCAATGAGGGCAGCCCGTGTAATTTCAAGAATCTGTCTATTTCGCTGCTCAGCCCACACCATTTTGTTGTGGGGGTGTAAGGACACGTGGTTTCATGCAAAATACCATGAGTCCGAAAAATAAGTGCGCAACTCTTGATTAACGAATTCCCCACCATTATCGTAATCGAAGCACTTGTAAAGATGCAGAAAAATTGTGTCTTAATCATTTGGTGAAAAGTGCGAAATATTGCAGCTACATCACTCTTTATGTCGCATCAAATAGAGCCACGTCATTCGAGTGCAATCATCAACAAACAAAACAAACCAACGAAAACCGTAAGAAGTAGTAACAGAGCATGTCCCCAAACATCCGAATGAATCAATGAAAATGGCAATGCATCTTTTATTAGTACTATCGTAATAAGTAGCACGGTGGCTTTTTTGCCAAAATGCAAGTATCACACCGAAAATTCAAGGTTTGCATGTTGAAAATAAAATAGGAAATAGATGCTCTAAATAACCAAAAGAGACATGACCCAACCGGTGATGCCATAACCAAATCTGATCCCTCGATGCCCGAGATGACCCTTTTGCGCATAAAGACCGCCCCACACGTACATCGTCCCACATAATACAAGCCCTCTCTCTTAGTACCACGCCCAATGATCTCCCCGCGCAGCAGATCCCGAAGAAGACAGAAAATTGGGATAGATTAATACTAAACAATTTAATTGAGCAAGAATTTGTGGTATAGACAAAAGATTATTAGAGAGAGCAGGGAATCAACGTGGTATGGTCCAAGGATAAAGCAGGAGTTAAGTCAACTCTTCCAAAGACCAAGAATGTGATATGATATGCCATTTGCATTGGCAACAAGAATACAATTTGGTAAGCGCTATCACGTAACAAAGATGCATCGAAGGTCATATGGTTCGTTGCACCGTAATCAAGAATCCAACCCTCATCTTTTTCGGAACTAGATGTAAGGAAAGCATGACCAACACTACCCGATCGTTGAAGAAGGGTAGAATCTACCACGCAGTGAGACATGTCCACCGATGTAGTCGGCAGGTCAGCCACTGGAGCACACGGCGGCTGAGTTGCGGATGGTGGAGTCACCGAAGCCGGCAGTGGCATGGAGGTACACATCGCCACTTTTCCACTTTTCCGAGCTTGTAAACGCTCTTTATGAGCAGGCCACCAGTCAGGATACCCATGTTTCTTGAAACAGGTTTCCGCAACATGTTTGGTGCTTCCACAATGAGTACAAGGACCACCAACAAGCATAAGAGAAGGCGATGTGATAGGACGGTTGCCAACCTTCTTTACTGCCATAGCCATCTGAGAAGTATCACCTTGATTCATCATAGTATGACGACGAAGTTCCTCACGTCTCACGGTGGAAAAAGCCACATCAGGTCCGGGAAGAGGATCAGTACGAAGAATATCTCCCCGAATAGAATCATATACATCATCAAGACCAGCAAGAAACAAATAAACACGATCCTCACCAATTTCAGTCATACGTGTATTTATCACATCTGCTTGAGTAAAAGGGAATAGGTCTCGCGATGATCAAGCTCCCCGCCAAATAATTTGAAGATCGAATAATAGGCACGACCGATCGCCCACTCGTTTGGTCGCCATAGCCTTACTGGGATAAATCATATAAGATAGATTTATCACACTCTCATAATAGGTCTTGGACACAAAGATCCCTGACATTTTTTTGCAAAGTAGGTAAACTGGATAAATAAGGTCATCACATTTGCCTCCATGGCACCAATAAGCCAACCCTTCACAATGGCATCTTCCATTATCCACTTGCTATAGGTAGCACTTGTCACGGCTGGTTGGGGAGTGGTGCCATTAAGATATCCCATCTTTCCTCTTCCTGCAACAAACATGGTCACCACTTGAGACCAAAGAGAAAAATTCGGGCCATTCAATTTGACCCCATAAGGAATGGATGTTGGCTCCGGTGCCATCATGGCCACAGGTGAAATAGTAAGAGCATGAGAAGTAGTTGAAACATCATCCATTATTCTCTCTCAAAAAACCTCCTCCTATAACACGGCACTCGTTTGCGACAATGGACCTGGAAGCAATCGGCTTGCAGGACTGGAATGGTCAGAAAAACGGCAACAAAACTGGAATGGTCAGATCCTTCAAGTAGAGAGGAAAAGCAAGCAATCGGCTTGCAGTGGAGAACTGGGCGGAGCAATAAGCTCTGGCCGAGATCCTTGATAAAAAAAACGCCTAAGACAGAGGGCAAGAAGCAATGCAAGCTACAAAACCATGTAATAAGCAAAATCCAAATAGGCTGTTCAACAGTGTCCCTAATCGCTTGAATTTCTCCGAAAAAGAAGACAGTCAAAATCTTAACCTATGCAGTAAGCACAACAGCTCCACCAGCCTCTTTAAAATTTTTATTTTTTCCAGCAATCTTCGAAATAAGCTTGGCCTTGACAACAAATGGTTCCGTTGCTTACAGAGATAAATAAGCTAGGGGAAGAAGATTGCTTACGGTAATATCACAGGAGAAGATTGCTACGAAGAAGATTGCTTACAGAGATCTTGCGGTCACTTTTGGCCTCTTGAACTCTGTCAAGACAAACTGGCAAAAAACGCCTAGGACTCTTGAAATCTTGGCGGTGTAGGCGTAGCAAATTGTTACGGAGAAAGTTCAAACCATAAGCTCTGATACCAAGTTAATTTAGGGTTTTAGAATTCTGTTATTTCATAAGCCTCAAATAAGAGGTATTTATACAATATACAAGAGCCCATTCTAGGAAGGAAAGCTATTCTTGGTTAGGCCCAAAATACAATCCCGTAACCATTGGAAATTCCCTAATTACAAGATATTTAATTACAAACTAGTCTACGATTCAACAGTTTCGCTACCATATGTTAATATGCTTAGTATGTATATGTATATCAAGATATGTATGACTTATAAATTATTAATATCTAAGACATATATTAAATGTTATTCCCTTACTTAGTTGGTTGAACTCACCCCTTGTTTTTTATATTTTTCAGGCCCTAAGTTTCTTTTAGTAGGTTGATTTTGTTGATCATTCCTGCTTCTTAGATTTTGTTTGGTATGTTTTGCTTGTTTTTGTGAGATTTTCCTATTAAACGTCTTAAAGTGCTTCATTATTACAATGTTTTATTTAAAATTGAATTTATATAATATATCACGTATTATGAACCCTTATTTTTTTTTTATTTGATGATGAGATATTTTGAAAATATATGATATGTTGCGTGATTTTATATAATTTGAATGATGATATGTATATTCCAGAGCTAAGCATGGGTACAGTATCTCATGAAACTGTATCTATATTATTGGTCATAGACCTGAAATCTGGATCGTGACAGTGTATGCCCATATGCACTTGGGTTTTCTCTTTTGAGGCCTAGTCTACTAGACCTATAAAACTTGTTTTCCTTGTTTAAACAAATAATTATAATGGCATTTAAAAAAAAAAATCATCCAATTATACCATGCTTTCAAAATGAGATTAGAGCTTTTGTGGTTATATTTGCAATGATTTTTTAATAATTCTACATGAGCCTAATATACAAAAACAATTATATAAAAAATTAAATGAATATCTCAATTAATTTTTTTTTCCGACTTATCTCTATTTTTCTTTAAAATAAGTCTATAAAATAACTACTAGCATATTACTAGTTACTCCAGCACCATAAAATTCCTTTTTCAAGCAGCTGCACATATTTACTTTAATTATCATGTAGAAATTCGTGTGAAATTTAGTGTACTGCTTACATTGGTAAAAACACCAAGGGAAAGTTGAAAATTGACGAAAAAAAGATAGATCTAAAAATGAGAGATGGTTCAAAACAAGTGTAAACCAAACCTTCATTCGATTGGTTGGCATTGGCAGAGAGCTAGTATCAAATCGAAAGCATTTCATCAGCAAATTATTATATGTGAAAGACGACAACGTCCATACACTTAATGAACATATCTATAGCACTCTCATAGGCTACCAAAATTTCATCATCTAATTGCTTTAGGAAAACCGTTCCCTCAAAATAAAATAGTATGTTTTCTTTCTTATGGGGGAAGGAGCAGAAATACTATTACATCATATCAAGCTAGAACACAAACTTCTCTTCCTCTGCCCCAACTGAGAATACGCTATCTTTGGTCTCCCCAAGAGCAGTGGCAGCTGAATCGCTTATGCCCAGCAGATACTGCAGACGGCACAGTTTTTCTGGTGCTGGGTTATTTTTCAGTTTCAAGAGCAGCTGCCATTTTTGTAGTTGTAATGTCTTTATCACCTTCTGCGCATACTCGGGTGGCAAGCCAACTTGCTTCTGCAACTCATTGAGCTGCTCTATCCTGGAAATCCAAGAAATTAGTCTTCAAAATCTTCCTCCTCCACAACAAGATGTGTCCATATCAAAAAGTAGTTTTCATTTCTTCCTAATAATCTTGATTTGTGATCAAATTTGCAAGGTTTATGATTTGAATCGTGAGTGGTGATTGAAATACGCTTTGCCTTTGACTGAACCTTCAACTCCATGAGTGTCCATGTTTTTCTGTGCCATTAAAGGTCCTGAAAATCTTGTTTAGTGACGTGGGGGAGACGGGAGGAACGGTGGGGATGTGATTCCAGTCCTGAAAATCTTCAGGTTCCTTTTTCAAAGAGCCTTCTCAATTAATTACTACTGTGTATGATCGATGTGTGGACATGCATGCAGAAGATATCGCATTAATCATATCTGATGTTAAAAGTCTTTGATTTGATTGTGTATTGTCACGGTGAAATTACCAATTCATCATTAGCTATTTGATTCTTATATAGCCTTTATTTAAGTGTAATTTAATATTTTTCTCAGAATTACTTGTTTTCTTTTTCTCTTTTAAGCTCCTTTTTTATTTTTATTTTATGTGATTTCTTCTTCCAACATTCTTTTTATTAGTTTTCTATGAGACTTGTCTTTCTTTTTCAAAACAAAAAGGGTTCCTTGAGTTTTCTTTAGGTCTTTGTTAAGAAAAAATTAAAACAATATTTTTTAATTAAATTAAATTTATTGATTTCATCATCCCACATTTAATTTGGCTAGTGTTGAGCCTCTTAATTTAGCTCAAGTCTACAATTTAACGAGATCGAGAGATTAACTCGAGTTTATAAGGTTCACCCAGTTTTTTTTATTTTTTCAAAGTTTTTTATGATTTCATCTAACAATATTTTATTAAAAAAAATTATTCACTTTCTATAAACCTTTCCGTGTCACTACTCTAGCCACACGTGTGATCTCTTTCAGCTATTAAATTCTTATATTTTTCTTGCTTCTTTGAAAACATTGATGTCACATGAACATTTTTTTTTACATTGACAAAAAATTAACCTGACCCACAACATACCAAAAAATATTTACCTAGTTTATTATATTTTACATGCATTTAATTATTCACTTTCCCATAACTATATTCTTGCGATGTTTAATTGCTTTGCCTGGCTATGTCAAGTTTGTTTCCCAAAAGTTTGGAAACATTGAATTTTAGGATTCATTAGTGAGATCCAGCAATTTACCATGCGAGGAAACTTTTGGAATCCTATTAGAAGTATTCTTTTTGTTGGCAATAACTAAGAATGGAAACTTCAAACCTCAAGGTTATATGTAGTAACTATTTTTAATTTTGTTGATGCATATTAAATAAGAATAGGATATACCGTCTTCAAAGTTCTTAGCAACATTTTTTCATGCATTCACCAATAAAATAATGGGTCCCAAGTAATTTTTTTCCCTACCAAACTAATATTTTTTAATGCGATGGATTTGAATTTGGAACGTTGATGGTGGCTAGTTCACATGCTCCTTGTTGAGCTCTTACATTATAACCTTTCATGATGCATTCCCACCTCATGGTGACCTCTTCAATCTTCTTTTTATTTGGTTCTGTTTAGCATTGTTTTTTAAAAATATTTTTAAAAAGGATTGATTTTTTTTTTTAAATTTTTAAATTTTGGTGGTTTTGATATATTTTTAAACAAAAAAATATTTTAAAATTTTCTTCTTCTTCTTCTGTTTCAAGGACTGTTAGATGGGGACTAAACTTTGAAGGTACAAAATGATTGATTGACCGGTCATATAAAACTTTTTTGAGCAATCATACACACTCATCACACAATGGAAAAAATTTCTTAATCTCCTCTAATCATGCACTAACACAACTCAATCATTAGTTAATCCCCTCCTCATCTCTTCGTCCGAACCCTCCAATTTTCTAATCCAAAATCCCGAGTCTTAATTAACTAGTGAGGAGGCAGGCATCTCCTCAGAAACGGTGCCTACACTTAACAGCTGCGATACTGTGGATTAACTAATGTATTTAGGGGTGGAGTCAACGTTGTCTCCATCGGAATGCCAGCAAGATTTGATCTGTGAAATGGGGTTTTCTTGGCGTGCGGAGCTCAATTGATCAAGTAGAAGAAGCAAGGAATATATTTGGATTATAATATCGACAAAACCATGAAGAAAGTGTCGACACACTTCTGCCTCACAACAATTTCAATGCCAAATCCTGTTTAATTTATTATAATGTATAGTATTTTACAATAATAATTATAATAATTTGGTTCCACGTCATGGTTGCTTGAAATATTCGCATCCAATTCCTTTGTCCTCTCACATGAATACTGCCAATAAAAACTTCTTGATTAACTCCCATTCCTTCTCCCAACAAAGTCTTCCTCCTTAATTCTCTGTGAGGTATCCTCTCTTGGCGTCTCACGTGGAATTTTTAATGAATTAATTAAGACCTCATTTATCCGAAAGAAAAAGCAATCTACTTATATATAAAGCAGAAAGTATAGGGTTTATTTTAATTTCGTCAAGTTAAATCATGACCTGCAAAGAGTGGCAGAATTCTCGACTGAATTTACATTTATGAGAGGTTGACTAGATTTGAATGCCATTATATGGCTATGGGAATTCCTACACATATATTAATTAATTCCTAGAGATTAAGGATACTCAGAGATCTCACATCAGGACTTAAATTTATAATATTTGGTACAAATCCTACATGATTTAATATTGTTACACCTCCAATCGGTTCATAATTAAAATAGTCTCTGGGTAATTAAGGTACCATGCATTCCTGAAGGTAAGAAAATAAATTCACCTCTTGGATAACATAAGTGGGTCATTGACCCCTACACAGCAATAGCCGTAGGCATTCCTAGTTTCTGGACTTTTTCTTGTATTTGGGCCGAGTCTTCATTTGGGTTGTGTGGGCTGTAGCCCATTATATTTTCTCCTAAAATAACTTGGTCCCTCTCTCATATAAGTTTGAATGGTCACAAACAAGGCCACGTGTGTGGGCCTATACCCTCAAGGCTATTGCAAATCAAATCGTTGATGTGGAGGTGGGGACTTCAAATCCAAGTCCGCAAGCATGGAACTTGGTTTGTTTATTATTTTTTAAAAGGGTGGATGGTAAATATTTTTTGCAAAAAAAATATGCAAACAACATTAGTCTGTCAATCAATGATAGCTTGCAAGTAAATAATAATAGCTTGCAGGTAAATAATAAAATGGATTAAAAAGAATTACCATCAATGAAACGAAACTAAAGCCAAGCCATAAAACTTGTTTGTCTCTGCAGACTGTATCATTGTTTGAGAATATAATTACAATTCATGAATGAATTGCAAAAAAATCAATAACTAGGATGAGCTTCTATTTAATGTGCATTGCCTTGTTTCCTTCAACAGGCTATTGCTTTAATTTTATCCTTCGTGTTTATTTACATATAATTTCATTGTCATGAATTTGCAAGAATAAAATTATTTTCGGATTGAAGACTTATTTGGAAAAATTAATAAGTTTTATTGAGCCCAATGGTAGTATATATCTCTCCCTCTTTGAATGTGCAGACGATCAAGGATCTAAGGGTTGGGTTCACATCTTGTTGAATCTACTTGAAAACCAAAAAAGGAGTAAATTCTTACGAAGTTGAATCCACTGAATGATCATCTATTATAAAACAGTATTTTTTTTCACACACTTACAAACAATGAACACAATCTATAGCAAATTACAACATTTATTTTTCAAGCAGACAGTAGAAGAAACTAAGCCAAAACCCAACAAAGCCCGCCCTGGTAACCTATAATTCTTACAAAGCTGACACTATAATCACATTAACTGCATGTGTGTGACAATATATCTTCCAAAGTAATTGTGCAGAATGGTTTTGTCAATGGAGGCCACTTAGTTGCAAACTCCGAAGAAATGTTTCCCATTGCTGGCCGAGAATGGGGATTGGGATGCAAGCATGCAAGTGCTATCTTCATGATATGGACAACACCCTCTGCTGCTCCGTTTTTAGGAAGCGAGATGCGCTGGTCAAGCACATCCTTCAACAATGTCTGTTGAGGAATCAGTGATACCGAAGATGATGAGGAAGATGCGTGTGATGAGAGTGTGGAGATGAGATCGCCTGGGTGCCTTCCCATCATCACTTCCATTGTTACCACTCCGAAGCTATAGACATCACATTTTTCAGTCACTTTCATCGTGTAAGCTAGCTCTGCCAAAAACAATTGTTATGCTTTGTTTTTATCACCTTAAATAGAATTTTTTATGCTTTGTTTGCATCGCAAGTCCCAAAAAGTTGCAGCCACCAGCTGACATACTTCCAATTAAAAAGTTGATAGAAATGAAATTTAAATAAGCACTCTAGGAAATACAATGTTGAAATAAAGTTACGCACCTGGAGCACTGTATCCAAAAGTACCAGCAAACGCGGTCCAATTAGACGAGTCAGGCATCAACAGCCTAGCTGTGCCAAAGTCGGAGACATGTGCCTCATATTCCAAATCCAGAAGAATATTATTGCTGGTGATGTCTCGATGAATGATCGGAGGAGAGCAGGAATGGTGTAGATAGGATAAAGCTCCAACCACCCCATTTACAACATTTAGCCTTTTCATCCAATCCAATTCAATTGCTTGTTCCTCTCCAGTTAGAACCTTTCTCAAGCTTCCTCTTTCTATGAACTCATAAACCAAAAAAGAGTGTTTCGCATGTGAGCAAAATCCATACAGCTTCACAATATTTCGATGTCGAATATTTGCCAATACACAAACTTCCTTTTCGAAAGCTTTAAAATCAGATAAGTTGTCTGTTTGTGACCGGTGAAGTTTCTTCACGGCAACCACCCATTCTTTTGGTATCACTGCTTTATAAACAGTTCCATATCCTCCTTCACCAATGCAGTAGTTGGAGTTGAATTCCTCGGTAGCTTCAATGATATTCTCGTACAACTTCTTCCCATCATGGCCCAGTATCGTGAACATGTTTAGATCTTGTTCATTCCCTGGCTCAGCTTCACTCTTCCTTACTCTTTGACGGAGAATGAAGAAAGCTCCAATGACAACAAACACTAAAAGTAAGCTTCCTAAAACAGGGAGTACAATCAAAATCACAACTCTATTGCCTTTCTTCTTAAACGTTCTGCTGCTTTCAGTAAGATTGCATAGCTCTAGACCACTTGCGTTGCCACATAAACCCATATTATCTCTTAATGCCTCATATGAAGCATTGTGGAAGGCTTTGATATCAGGAATAGGGCCTCGTAGATCATTGAACGATATATCCACGACTGATAAACTTAATAGATCTTTGAAAGAGCTCGGAATCACACCAGAAAGCATGTTGTGAGAGATATCCAGAGTTTCCAACATACGCAGTTGCCCAAGTTGCCACGGTATCCCTTGAGTCAGGAAATTACTACTAATATCAAGATCCTGAAGAGACTGCAAAGAACCTATCTCACTTGGAATGCTTTCTATAAATTTATTACAACTGAGGTTCAGCAGTAATAAATTTGAGCACTCCTCAAGTTGTTTTGGAATCGATCCACTTAGGTTATTATAAGCTAAATCGAGGATTTGGAGAGAAGAAAACATCTTGATGTATGAGGGAATGGTGCCTGAAAGATGGTTGTTGCTAAGAGTAAGGCTGTACAACAGCTTCAACCCCCGTAATTCTGTTGGGATGGTTCCTTGCAAGTGGTTTGAGGACAGATCAATCAACTGTAATCGGGTAGCATTCCCGAGCTCCGGTGGTATCTCACCAGAAACATTATTGTTTGAGATTTTAAGGCTTGTCATGTTACGACACTCTCCCCATTTTGAAGAAAGCTCACCATACAAATTATTGTAACTCAAATCAACATAATCTAGAGACGGATAACTGCCAAAATCTTCAGAAATATTTCCCGTTAATTGATTCCCATCAAGTCTTAGTCGGTGTAAACTGGTACAATTTTTCAAGCTTTCCGGTATGGGACCTGAGAAATAGTTGTGAGAAGCAGTAAGGTTTTCCAATACTCCTCCATGGCATAGCTCTTGTGGCAATTGACCCGTGAATTCATTATGAGACAAACTCAAAAACTTCAATTGGGTAAGATTGTTCATCAGTAGGGGCAATGGGCCGTGAAGTTTGTTATAAATGAAGCTTAATCGCACTAGAGATTTAAGTTGTCCAATGGAAGGGGGGATGGGACCAGAGAGTTGGTTCAAAGAAAGGAAAAGATTAGTGAGGTTTGTCAAATTTCCTAGGCAATCAGGGATAGAACCGGTCAAAACATTGGATGACAAGGCAAGTCTGGATAGATTTCTCAAATTTCCTAGGCAATCAGGGATAGTACCGGTTAAGGAATTCATTGACAGTTCAAGGTCCTCAAGAGATACTAGCAATCCAATTTCTTGAGGAATAGAACCTGAGAGTTTGTTATCAAAAAGAAGGAGAATGGATAGGTTGCTCATATTTCCAATTGACCGAGGAATCAAACCAGAAAGATTATTTCCCGTTATTGAAAGACCGGAAAGAGACGTCAACCTTCCAATTTCATGTGGGATGGAGCCACTAAAATGATTTTCACATAAACCTAACATATTGAGACTTTTCAACAAGCCTATCTCAGATGGGATACCTCCCGTGAAATCATTATAGCATAATTCAAAGTAAGTGATTTTGGAGAGATTACCGATGTGTGGTGGAATGCTTCCATAAAAAGAATTATTCCAAAGGTCAAGAATGAGAAGATTGGGGAAGGACGGGAAGTTGAAATCATGAAGCGTGCCTCTCAAACCAAAACCTGCGAGTGTCAAGTTGGAGACGCTTCCAGAATCGTCACAGGTGATACCAACCCAATTCTGGCATGGACTGGTGCCGACCCAAGAAGAAAGCAGAGATTGGCTTTGGTTGTCAAGACTTGCTTTCCATTTCGAAAGAGCCTCAGCTTCTGTATTGTTAGCAAACACTGAAGTTGCAGAGGAAGTGTGATCAGCGAAAGCTAAGAAAGAAGGAGAGTTTAATAGATGACAAAACAGGACGTGGAGAAAGATTGAGAAGAATGGTTTGTGTAGTAAGAACGTCATGGTGTCTCTTCAAGATCTATAGAATATGGTTTGCTGTGGTAGATGAACACCCTAGCTAGGCTCTTTATACAATGGAAAACAATGTAATCTTTTCTTTTTTCATAATTTCATTAGATTTAATATTGCATTTCTCAAACTCCCAATTCTTCAATAATGACGTTGACAGTGTTGACTTCCATAAGAAATTAATGTTGAAAGCAAATCGTATATAGTGGATTTGATAGTTATATTTTAGATTGAAATATTGGATCCCTATTGAAAGCTAAATTAATGTTTCAATAATTAAAATATCAGAAACAAATGTATGCATGGAACTTGTTCTCGATCGTACGTGCTTGGTACGTTAGAATTGTCTATGGCAGTAACCATATATTTCACCGCGTGTTACTATTGAAGTCTCAGTTATTCAACGCATTTATTTTAATGGCGAAGCATGTGTGTATAAATTACATTCACCTACCTACCAACCATTGAAATTGATTGTATATTTCAGTTTTATTTTGATTATCAGCCTTTTAATTTTTGAATTAGTTTTAAAATTCTTAATATTTTTGGTATAAAAGTTTGGATTTTTTTTCAATTTTGTCGCTTGAAATTTATCAATATTTTTTTCATTTTCGCCTTTATATTTTTAATTTTTGATTTGATTTTAAATTTTTTTAGTTTTTTATATATATTTCTGAAATAATTCCTATTTTTTTCATGTTGAAATTTATATGATTTTAGTTTTTGTTTTTAATTTTTATTATTTTCTCTTTTGTCAAGGTTGTATTTTTTTTAATTTAGTCCTTAAATTTTAATTTATATTGATGATCATTTGAAAATTAATATTTCTTATTTTTCCCCTTTGTTCTTTTTTTTATTTATTCTTCAAGTCGTATTAACCAATTTCATCAATAATTCATCAATGCGACACTTTTGTGGGCTCTCCCTGCTGGAATTCTTGCAAGAGTATTAAACACGCTGAGAATTTTATTTTCTAAGAGGTGACGAGAAAGTTGCTAAATTTTCCACTGAAAAGATGATGGTGGGCCAACGTTGTCAAATTGAAGGCGTTGACAAGACTAAAGGATGACCCGCAACGACCACGGGAACAAAGAAAACAAGGATGGAACTTGAGTCTTGAATTTGTTTTTTATGATTATATATATATTCAATATGTACATAAGTTAGTATGTGCATTCACATTAATAATAGAAAAACAAAAAGGGTCCTTCATAATTGTTCAATCACAGGGATGCATATGTTGCCAAGTTTTTGTTTCCTTTTCTGCATCTCCCACTTCTATTTTCACATCTGTTATTGGAAACACGGCATTCACATTGCGGGACACGGGCTCTCTCTGTACATGAAAATATTCATTGCGTGGTATTGGGGTTGAGTTTTCTAATGAAATGATGGATGCATATTCATCGGCAGCTTCTTATGGTTGATTTTTTTGCCCACTGAAGATCTTGTCTTTTGCTTTATTCGACAGCATGTTATCGTGTTTGTTCAGGACTTCTACAAAAACCGTCATCAATTCTCTGGGGAAAGAAAACCTGCCTCCATCTTGTTTAATTTAATTAGAGTTGCTGCAGCCTTTTGCTCGCTTCTATATATCTCTCCCGAGAGATTAAATCAATTCTCTTGTGCACAAAACTTTATGGAACGCGTGAATAAACAAAAGCAACAATATATAGATTATAGCCATGCTCTCAGCAAGGTCGTGACATTGGTTAAAATTTAAATATGCCTAGCCATATGTAATTCTGCAGTTTCAAACCGTCGATTTGAAGTATTCCTTCGCATCATGAAAGGGAAAAAAATGATGTGAATAGTATGTAAGTTGGTTTAGAAATAAGTTGATGCAATCAAGAGATAATCATATCATCAATATATAAAGATACAATGTTACATATAAAGATACAATGGTACGACTTGCATTAGTGCTCTTAGTAGAAAGAGCATAAGCATGACTACTATAAACAAGTTCAAAAGATGAGATAACAATAGAGAATTTCTCAAACCAAACACAAGATGTTTGTTTGAGACCATATAACTTTTTCTTGAGTTTACAGATATACCTAGAATCATGTAAGAACAGATATACCTAGAATCATGTAAGAACTGTGAAAGGGTGTCATATAAACTTCTTAAAGATCTTCATTCAAGAAGACATTTTTAACATTAGGTTGTGAAATAGGCCACTGGCAAATCAAAACAGCAGTAATAAGAGTATAAATAGCAGTTATTTTAGCAACATGAGCAAATGTCTCATAATTCATACCATATTGTTGAGAGTATCCTTTTTCAACCAACCGAGCTTTGTATCACTCAATAGATTCACCAAATTTAGTCCTGGTCTTATGCACCCAACGACAACCAACAACACTCTTAACAGAAGATAGAGGAACCAAATCTCAAGTATTTATGTTATGCAAAGCATAAAGTTTCTCATTCATAACTTGCTACCAAAGAGGATCAAGAATTGTGGATGGAATAGAAAAAAAAAGGTATGTGCTTAAGAAAAACAACATGATAAGACATAAAGATTTTGAGTTACGGGATCAAAACTACGTTATCCCTTATTACCTTCACCATAAAAACAGATCGAGAGGATGATTTGTTGCTTTTAACATGAGGAAGAAGAATAAAACAAGTACAATGAAAAACTACAAGGGAAGAATAATCAAGAGCATAACCATAAAGCTTTTTAAAAGAAGATAAATCTGAAATATAAGATGAAATTATATTAATCAAATTTATAGTCGTAAGAACATCTTCTCCTCAAAACTCACTAAGAACCAAAGCAGACAACAATAGAGAATGAGTCATTTCAATAATATGCTTACATAAAATTCAAGACAAGTGTAAACCAAACCTTCATTCGATTTGATGGCATTGGCAGAGAGGTAGTACCATCAGTCCATTCGAGACTACTTGAATAACTGGAAAGATT